>APFE030373940.1:1233-20886 GCA_000404065.3 Pinus taeda
TTTTCCTCTCAGATGACTCAATACCTGAGATATTTCTGTATGAAACATCTATATATTCCTCCTCGCGTTTGTTTAGAGGGGTTGGACTCTGGATGTAAAGAAGCTCTCGTTTTCTCTTCTGTTACTCTTATATTGTAAAGATTCAGACAGCTAATACAAAGAACAATGGGATTTCTTCAGATATTGTCTCTCATGTTGACTTGCTGGTGTGTGGCTTAAAATTGCAGGATTCCTGTGTATTCCATGGCTCAATAAGTTTCCTTACTCCTTTCTGTTACAATTATGTTTGCCATACTTTCTTGTATCTCTCATGTTTCGCACGTATATTCAATCTCTGAATAGCCAGGAGAAAGAATAACCTAGGATTTAATTTTCGATTACCCTGAGTTAAATCCTAGTTGTTTTGTATGTTTTCTTCAGTTATGGTATTTAAAGAGTAATTCTTCAGTGCTACCTTTAATACTGTATCATCACTAGAGCATGTTATTTCAGGAATTCAAGAAATTGCTCCCAGATAACATACCTCTTTCACACCAGTCAGCTTAAGTAAAGAATTCTTCATTGCTTTTGCTAAGTTGTTTCCATTTCGCTCTCAATCTTTATAGTTTGTTTCACAGGATACATACAGGCCCTGTATTTACCTCCACACTTCAGTCAAGACCTCAAGGGAAAAGTAGCCCAAGAGCCCATTTCCCAATGGATTAGTTTCACCTAAAGACAGACATTAAAAGCTATCAGAAGCATCCTCCCAACCAAACACAAAAATAACCAAAAATTCACTTCATAACTAGCCTAAAAACTTCACTAAAAGCAGTGACAGAACTAATAGAGAGAGCCCTCTCTGACTACAGCTGGGCTAGAAGCTGCAGCCCAAAGATTGGTTAGTGGTTACCCCGGCCGTATTCTCTTAGGAGTCAAAGAGAACAACCTGGGTGTTAACAACACCAAAAATAATTGCTATGCCAAAAAATCTCGCAGTGGAACTCTCAGTGTGAAATAAGCAACAAGTTAACAAGCCAAGTTGTGGAAATGCGACTTGTATATGATGAAATTGTTAAAAAGGTCTTAGGTTTCATAACTTGGTAAAATCATGATAATGGGAGAAGAGCCGACATGCCCAAACTAGATGAATCACATAAGGAGATATTATTTGCAAGTTGGGGTTCTCGGCTCAAAGAGGCAGAACAGGAAATAGAGGATGCACTAGCAGTGGAAAAAAATGCGATCGAAAGTGTAAATGGAAATTTTCATAGCGTTAATCTTGTATCAAAGACCATGCATGGCTTGCCTCCAAATGCAAAAAGTCTTGACTTATAGTGTAAACAGGCATGAGAAGAAAGAACATAAGCAATTAGGCAAGTCACTAGGTTAAACTTGAAAATATATTCATAGTATCTGGTAAAACCGCATAACTAGTGTATGACCCTAACATGTCTAATTATTTCTACAAAGAAAATAGTGCCAATGCTCATCAATGTCATGTTTATAGGACATCTGAAAGCCAAAGTCGGCCAACCTACAATCCTCAATACCATGCTAGATATTTGCGATCTCAAAGATTGAATGCAAGATTAGTCGTTATGCACATTTCTATTCTTGTTTTATTTTGCTTAAATTGACACAGGTTGTTTAAACGTCCTCAACCCTTTTAAGTAATAATATATTTTTAGTTTCATAAATTAGTATTTAAAACCCTTTCATGCATTTAGAGAGGGGTCCATAAATTTTATCGTAAACATTCTTCAGAACATGCACTTCTGTCCCTTTGAGGAAGTTCTGGTGAAATTAATGGAACAAGATTTATTTTCTCCTTGAATTTGACATCATCTACTAAAATTTCACTTTTGTACTCTTAAATGATTTTGGATGATTTGAATGTAGATAAATATTGCTAGAGAAAATGAGCAGAACGTATTCTAAATGGTACTTTGATCTCTTAATCCCTTTTTACTTATGCCAATAAATACATTATCTTCAAGTTTTTTATTTATGAAAGTGTGAATTTATGATTTCCATTATTGCATTATTGTATGATGATAATTTATTGTTTATGTTAAATACATGAATGATTTTTTTATGCAATATATCTCTCATATTGTTTAGGCTAAATTTCTATACGAAATGATCATTGTTAAACAGATTCATCTTTTATCATAATTGAATGATATTTACTGTCATTTGTTTTGGGACGTCATTTGAGATTGCATATATCATGCTACTCTATGGATAGTTATAGATATATAAATATTCTTGATTAGGATAAACTGCATTTGATTATTAGTTAAATTAGATTAGTTTAAGGATAATTAGAACTCGAAAATCTCAAAACATAATTCTGTTGGCACAAGCATAAAAATAGATTGGGAAATTGGTTCCATCATCCCTAGTCGGAGCCACTATTCCAAATGGAAAAGGAGTTATCCCAAGATCTGGACCGGGTGATTTTCCCCTTTGCTAAGGCAATGATTTTTGTGCCTTCAACAAGTTATCAAGGACAGTCACTCAAACAAATCCAGATGGAAGAAGGGGAAAATGGATTGCCAGCATTCTAGAATATGACATTGAAATTAAACCAACAAAGGTTATCAAGGGTTAGAAAAAATCATGGAAGAGTCCAATTTTAATATGTTAGAGATTAATTGTATTGCAAGATTAGATGAATAGGAAGAGCATGCAACTCCACCAATATCAGAAGTTTTTAACACATCACCATGGTATGTCGACTTAATTTTTGTCTTACAAAAATTATTTGCTCCTCGTAATTAGAAAAAGACAAAGCAAGGTTCCTTAAAATGAAATCATTGAAATTTTTCATTCTTAATAATAATTTATATTGGAAAGATGTTGGATGAATGTCACTAAAGTGTTTGTTGAAAGATGAATCATACAAGGTCCTGGAGGAATTCCATCATGAAGACTATGGTGGCCATCTATAATGGAAATCTATAGCCAATGACAGCCTTAGAGCTCATTTTTACTATCCTACCTTATTCAATGATGTGCATAAAAAGGTCACATCCTACCATTAGTGACAAATGTCCAAAGGAAAAAGAAATCTTCTACCTTTACCATTAAAACCAATTTCAGTAGAATTTTGTTTTGGACAATGGGGTCTATACTTCATTGGTAAAATCCACCTGAGTTCTTTAGGAAAACATAAGTGGATTTTGACATAACCAGACTGCTTTACTAAATGTACAGAAGCCATTCCCACTAGACAAGCCACTGATAGCATTATTACCCAATTTATGGAAGGAAATATATTATCTAGGTTTGGCTAGCCTCATAAAGTTATAAGTGGAAATGATGTTTCTTTCAAGTCTATGAAGATGATAGAATTTTGCAACAAATATCAAATTAAGTTACGACACTCTAATGCTTATTACACAGAGGGAAATGGGTTAGTTGAGTCCTCAAAGAAGAGTTTGGCTAACATTATGAAGAAGCTATTGTAGAAGAACAATAATTCATGGCACAAAAAAGTAATCAATGTACTTATGGGTAGATAGAGTTACTACCAAGAATTCCATTAGAATGTCACCATTCCAAATAGTGTATGGGACAAATGCAGTTTTCCAAACTTCTTTGGGAATTATAGTACTCCAAATTATACAAGAAACACAAGTGGAGACCAATGATATACAAAGAATGATAAGCAAAACTATTTAGTTACAATAGTAAAGGGAAGAAGTCTATCATAAAACTCAAGTCATCCAAGCAAATATTAAAAGGATTTGTGATAGAAGGACTAAAGCTGATGATTTTAACACAATGATATTGTTTTGAAATGGGATTCCAAAAAATAAGCTAAGGGAAAACATGGTAAATTTGACAACCAATGGAAAGGATCTTTTAAGATTGATGCTTTAAGAGGTAACAATGTGTTTCTTTTGTGAGATTTGAAAGGAGATCATTTGGCAGGTGAACTAGTAAATAGAAGACAATTAAAGAATCATTTCCCACCAAATTAGATCAATTCATTCATTACCATTGTAAAATATTATTTCATTTTTATATTGCAAGAGTGTCGATGACTCTCAACAGAAGTTGAAGCCCACAGAGAAGGTCGTCAGCTGTTGATGGTGTGTTTCCATAGGTATGAATAATTCACTAGGTATAACAGTTTAGCAGAAAGATTTTTTCAAATTGGCCCAAACGATAACGCTTTTGGTCTACGGTGTTATTTGGCACCTAATAGGGAGGATTCCATCCCCAGTTGGAGCGACTATTAGGGTCCTATATTTCATAGGATGAGTTGTTTTGACCTGCTGATTTATTTATTAGGGTCCTAGTGAGGAAAGTTAGCCAAACTCCCAGGTCAGGGTTGTGGTGAGATCAAAGAATTATGATATGCCTAGAAGATAAATTTATCATTAATAAAAAAATAGTACAATGGTGCTGTTAATCATAGAATTTAGTTTTAATAGTGCAATTAATCACATAATTTAATCTTGATTAACTGACATAGAAGAAAAACCAATAAGAAAACCTTAGAAAAATAAATAAATGGACTTGAAAAATGAATTGCACCATAGATTTTGTTAATTTTGTTTAAATTAGTTAATTTGGTTTGGAATACATTAATAATGAGGTTAAACATGATTAAATTTTTGCAATAGTATATATTATTTATAAACATTTCAGAAGTTGTAATGAGTTGGAATGTGACAAAATTATTTGATGGCATCTCATGACCAACGAAAAATCAACGGGCAAGGGTTTCCTTACTGGATCAATGGAGGGGAAGTATTTCTGAGCTCCCCTGAGCTCCTTTCCAATTTATCCACGAGCGAGGGGGGAGTCTGAAAGCCCTACTACGTGTCATCCCCACAAAATTTCACACTCCTCCTCACATTTTCACTCATCCCCCCCCTTGAAAATTCATGTGGCATTCACTGTTCACTCCTCCACTCTTCCATATCCACCACGTCACCTTTCTCGATCCCACTCATCATCTGTGACCTAAGCATAGTAGACCCCACTCCCCTAATCCTCATTTGCATTTAAACCTTCCTAAGAATCCATCGAAGTCCCAATCGTAGACCACTATCTGGCACTCCCCTACCCAGACTAGCAAGTTGTTATGCCTATTAACTTCTCTTGCTCTGATGGAAATGCACCTGCTCCATGTAATGGTAAAAGAATGGTAATTTAAAAATTACCTTATAAGAACGGTTAAAACTGCAAATTCCTTTCTTCCACATATTTTTCACAACTTGTACGAGCTCTCATCCTGCACTCCCCTTGTTGTTACGTTTCAAGATTGAAAATGCCTCCTAAGACTAGAACTCCTAAAGATAAGGGAAAGAAACCAAAGGAAAATCCTATGCTACCCCGCTATTGATCTGGATCATCTACCCTTATGTGAATAGGGTTCTCTTGATATTTTTTCTAGCAGAAAAACTTTATTTGCATTTGTATGAAAGACACTTATAGATCCTCAAATTGCTTTTCTATTTGCAAGTAAATATTCATCGTGATATCAAACATAGAATTTCATCCTCAAATTAAAATAGTTTTACCTCTTCTCTAAGGATGAGTCTATCTTGTGCTTAGTCAGGATAGGTTTCCTTTTATGTTCATTTTCATAGTTGCATTTATTTTTTCAAATACTCCTTTCGAAGGAGAAATCCTCATAGCAGCTTGACTAAGCCCTAGTTCTAGTCATCTTTTCTAAATTTATATCATACATATGGTTCTATAATCTTTAATTTGTTAATCCTAAAAATCATCACTCCTAAACAAACTAAAAATCATTCTTTTACATATTGTATATATTTATTTAGATAACTTAGACTAGGTTAACACAAGTTAGTTCTAGGAAACGAGTAACTAGAAACCCATTCAAGCCAGTCTAGGCTGCCATTAAAATGCCAAAGAGTCTAATTGGGACTCTTAGCATGAAATTTTCTCACAAGTTGTGCTAAGATATTTCCAGGAAGCAACACCACTGTTGGTGTCCTATTATGGATCATGAAATTCACCCAAACCATATTTAATTGTCAACCCAGGGTTATACGAGTTATTTCAAGGCTATCATGCACTGTATGTGCAGGCTACAGTTTCTCTACCCAATAGTGAACATTAACTATAAATTCATCTATGTTTAACCATGACAAATATTGTAACAACAAATAAGAGTAACAACAGATAACAAGTGTAGCAACAATAAGGACTCACAACAACACACTGATAAACATTCAAAAAAATGATAAAGTTACAGAAATAAACTTAACACACATCTAATCCAGCAACACCTAGTGAGGAAAGTCAGCCAAACTCCCGGGTCAGTGTTGTGGTGAGATCAAATAATTATGATATGCTTGGAAGATAAATTTATCATTAATAAAAGAAATAGTACAACAATGTTACTCAAATTTAGAGTATTCTCTTGCAAACTTTACCCATCTTAACAATTTTGGCTTTCATAGCCCACAACTCTACTTTATACAAAGGATCAATGATACAACTCCTAGAATTACAACACTGTCTTCCCTAAATTACACGATAGTTTCCAAAATGATCAGAATGGTAAAATATAGTAGTGTGTAAATCGAAGAGCTGATTCACTGTAGCATCCACCATTCAAGAATATCATTGGAACTTGATAACATCGTTCACTCAATCATGGTCCTGGTCCTTCTCCCTTTAAATATTCATAAATAACTGAATTAGCAAGTCATCTTGGTAATAATCCCCTACAATTATGCTTCATTGACATGAAAAGAGGTATACCTATGCACTTTAAGATATCGATTAACCACTACTGGCATGAAATGGATAAAATAATAGGGTCAAAAGGGCAAGTTAAAGTATGAAAATATAGCCATCAACATCTCCCCCAACCGTTCTTACTGCACGTCCTCATGCATTTCGTAACATATGCAAGTCTAGATTTGAGCTGCGATGGTGAGTGTGAACCTATGAAAGATGATGTTTTGGAGACATCTCTGTCCCTGAAGACTTATACCCATTTTTTTGGATGACTTCTTTCCACCAATCTTCACTTACCTCATAAGTTGGACTGTACTCCTCAGCTGGAAGCTAGATGATAGGATATCGAAACCCCAAACCCGTCCATCGAACCCCACGAAGTCACATAGATGTAATGTCTTGGCGTACCCTATTTAGAGACCGAGTGAAATTGGGAGCCCCGAAATGCTCACGTATTGTCATAGTTGATGACGAAGGACAAAAGCTTCCACCTTTCTTGGTAGATGTCTCGGGCCTCGTACTGACAAGTGAATATCTATTTTGTCCATATATCAAAACACCATTGTTGAGTTACCAGCATTTGTTGTTTATTTCCTTCGATTCCCAAAAGGGTTTCGTGTCTATTATAAACATTCATAGACTGACAATTCTCCATCCTGATGAAAAGTGGCTTATTTACATTATTTTCTTCAAAAGTATCAAAAGCCTTCTTCAAGTTAACTTGGTTGAGAGTGTACGAGGTAAAATATTTGTGTTTAATATCTCCTACATATGGCATTAGGTTAAATGATTGATCACTACTTAGGAAGTAGTCATGCATGTACAATTCACCCATCAAATGTTGATCCAAAACATTATGGCATCACATGATGCATAAAAATGACATTGAATCTTCTATTTCATGACTAAGCTTCTAATGTATGCTCTCTAAGCACAAGAATAGATATCTTCGATGGAGGAACAAGTCATAGATATGAACAAGGGCACAACAAGCCATTTCCTATTGAGCCTAGGTAAACATGTATTTATTATCAGCCTTTAGTATCTTTACCTATTCTTCTAGGCCCCTCAATTTGCTTTGTTGCTTATCCCACCTCCATCTTTCACTTTCTAGTTGTTATATGTAACCAGAGATTGTTTTCATAGCTTTCTCACAATTTTTCCTTATTCCTTCCTAGTGTGCCTCTAAAGGACTGGACCCTTGTTAAAATCAAGTTGTTGTAGTTTCCACTTCTGAATATTTGCATACATGAAAAACTCTTGTGCATGAATCATATTCAAGAACGATTATGTTTCTGTAGATGTTGATATCATTGGTCTGTATTCAGCCTATGTTGCCATTGAAACAGTTTTAAGTCAGGGCCCCACAATTTTTTTCTTATGCTTTCTCCCTTTTCTTCGTAGGTGCCGAATTTGTTTCCTCAATTTCATGACCTCCATCTTTAGATACATATTCTCTCTAAATTGTTATTGATATAGTTCATTAAGAGGGGGTATCCTTCTCAGATTTTGCTCAATAAATTCTTGGTCCACAGATACGTCTTCCATAGGCTTCATAGTTGGTCCAAGGCCTACTGGATTGACATTGAAAAAATCGTCAACCAGCTCTTGTTTGGCTCTGATATCTTCCATTTTTTTCTTATCCTATGGAAAATTCCCGCTATCTATTTCTTCATGTCAAAATACCTGTACATATTCCCTCTAGAATTCTCGATTCACTACAAGGTCCTATCTATCAGTCTATTTGACACCCTTCTCTTGTAATTTCTCTGCTCCCCAGCCATCTTCCTCCACCTGTGTGGGAACTTTTCCTAACTCTTGTGGATTGGCTCCATCTACAACAGCCTTCTCCATCTTCTCATAAGTAATTTGTAACCCTTGTAGGTTGATCTGAGCAACAATATCTTCCTCCATCAGATGAGGAATAGTTTTTGTCCCTTGCAGGTCATTCAGTTCAACAACATCTTTTTCCATCGGCTCACGAGTAGTTTCTATAGGAGTAACACCAACCAAACATTCCTCATTTCCTTTTCTGCTTTGCATTGGTTGTTTTGTGACAGTGTCGACCTCTAATCCTTCACTTTTCTTGATTCTTTCACTAGTCTACACTGGTTATTGAATGACCATATTGATAATGGTACACTTAGCTTTACCAATAAATTTCAGAATCAGAGTAGAAATTTCTTCTTTCTCCATACAAATAGAGGAATAGATTTTCCTTGACCCTCTTGGAAAAGATGCAAGAAAAGGAGAACGAGTAATGATTTCATTAGTTTTTGTTCTCTGAATTCCTGCTAACATAGGCCATCCTTCCTCTCCTTCTATGTCCACTGGTTGTTCTATGCTCCCCTTTTCCCTTCTTTCCTATGTCTTTTCTAAATTATCCTTCTTCCCAGCACCCAACACTATTTCTTTAGGATTGGTATCAGTTGCATCCCCTATTTCCCCCAAAAGTTCCACAATCAATTGAACATGTGACACTGGTTCTTATGTGACACCACCACCTATGTTTCTCATCATGGATTCTTCAACTCTTTGAACAAGTAGTGTTGGTTCTTGTGTAAAAACACCACCTACATCCTCAACTAGGAGTTCTTTGATTCTTTAGACAGGTGGCATTGGTTCTTATGTAACAAAACCACCTTCATTAGCAACCATAGGTTCTTTAATTGTTCATATAGGTGATGTTGGTTCTTATGTGTCAGCACCACCTGTAACCGTACCCATGGCTGGTGATGTTTCTCCTTGATTGTCAGTTGACACTGGTTTTTGTGGAGCAGCATCGAATGCGCTCTCCTCTACCTCCATTACATCCATCTTTGTTGGGCCAACAGGCGATGTTGGAACATCATCTTTTGTGGCTTCTTCTTCCATTGCTACATCTTCTTCCTCTTCTCCTACATCTAGGATTCCCATAAGTTCTTCCTCCACCAATTCAGTGAATTGTGGCCAAGCCACAGAGGTCCAAGACAGAGCATGCATCACCAATAATATCACTAACTCATGATTTGTAAAAACTGCTAATGGTTTTCGAGATCACTGGGCAGATTACCCGATTAAGTGTAGGTTGCTCCATTGCAAGTATGGCATGTTCAAAGCATGAAATTTTTAATTCTAAAACGAGTTTGAAGTGGCATTTGAACAATGTGTAAAAATAGCATTCGTAGGTAACATACCGCATTATAAAATACTCCACCCCACCCCATGGATATGGTAGTGATTTATGATCATACCCTCTTCCTTTCTGGACCACTGTCTCCCGAGCCTATAAAGATAATTCTGGAAACTCTGACAGAATATACATCTAAGAGAACCATTTCTCACCTCTTTCTGTAATTGATTAAAAATTGAAATAAGTTCATTCGTGATAGAAACATCCAATCTACGAACTCTAGTGTGATTTCCTTCCACTTTAACACAAATTCCACTATCATTGCTTAATCAAATCCTTGTAGTCTATCAAAATATGCATGCCACCTTGCATTCGAGAAAACTTTCCAAACATATGCATTGCGTCAAACCTACTCTGTATCTTTTGGCTCATGTCTCATAACAATGCTCTAGAGTAATAGTAGACTATTAGGAAGGAGTGATGGTAGGGACATTTATAGTGAGAACTTGTGACAAGGATGGAGTGAAGTGGTCATGCAAGGATGCATATGGCTATTAGAATTGGATCAATATTATATCAATAATATTTTCTTCTTTAAGAATGACGATGATATAAAATCATGAAGGTATTGCTTAACCTAATACTGCCATCATCTAGAAAAATCTGCAAAAAAGTTGTGTTTTATATTGATGGTAAGATGATGCCCTCGGATGGAGAATCTATGGTTATGGGTACCAGAAAGTACTTAGATATGTTACCTAAAGCAATGCTAAAGTGGGAAAATAACATGGTTAGTATGGTATGGAGAAGAGAAACTCCCTTGATTTTTTTTGTTAGAAATAAAGTCAAAATCAATTAATTGAGTAAGCAATAAATGGTTGATAGATGACATGATTGACCTAACTATATGGTTTCCATGAAAGGGAAAACCTAAATAAAACACCAAGTTATGAATGTAATATAGAGATAAGCTATTTTATCCTATCTATACCTCAAATCAAATTATGAGTTGTATGGTTGTCTGAGGAAGAACATAACTTAAGGAAATTAAGTTATGCGAAAAGATCCTAAGAAGGGATGGGAGGTGTAAAGGACAAGGCTGAGTTGAATATGAGACTAAATATCTTAAAAATTGTCTTTCAAATTTAATATGATTGCATTAATTAGTGCACATACAAGTCATGATGGATATGGGTGTAGAAAAATATTTTTGCATAATTATCACTAATAATGATCTAAAATTTGATGTTAGCATGAGAGTTTAAGTATCTATGATAGACAAAATATCACAGTCTATTTTATGATGCATTTTATTTTTATCTAAACCTTGTACAAGTGATAGATTAAAACCCAAAACTAAGAGTTATGGGTATGATTGAGTGATAGTAGGTTGGATGATTGTTATGATACTATTATGTTGCAACCACATAACATAGTAAAATGATTGCTAAACAATGGCACTTAAAAATTATGATATAAACTTCCAATTGGTTATAGAAATGAACCATGTTCATGAAAAATCCTTATAAACTAACCACAACTGTTCTATTTACGAGAAATAAATAAAGGAATGTTTGGCATGATAGTAACATAGTGAAAAACATGTGCATAAAGTTATGTCATGCAGGTGATGCCATGAGCATGGTATGATGGGCAGTACCACAGATGGTATTATGTACAAGCACTACATATGATACCCATATTACGACATTTATTACATGATTGAAACATGATATGTATAAATATGTGTATAATACACCTGTTGTGCATGTATATGTAAATACACTCGGTGGGTGTCTCATAGGGCAGCCAACCTAGAGGTTGCACGAAAATAGGAAACTAAGAAGTGGTTCAAGGATAAGTAATCATGGTTAAATTTTAGTTTAGCATACATATGATTATGAAAAGTATATGTAGTTATGATGGTATATGATCTAACATGTTATAATGTTTTATGCATATGTTAGCTGATTTGTTGTTTGCAAAGAAATTGTAGGAAGAAAGTGTTCAGTAAGAACGCAAAGGATTGGAAGAATGTAGAGGGATAACATGCATTCTTTAAATAGAATGAATAATGGGAAATATAAGCCATAACAATTTTAGTAATATTGAGAAACAAATTATGAAGTTACATTTATGCATAAAAAATTTCTTACAAATTGTTGAAAACAATGGTATAGGTAGCTATGGAGGGAGATGTCTTAGGAGCACTCCTTGTAACCGATATACATCGAAGATTTTCATCATATGACAAGGCCATGAGAGCTATGGATTTAGTAACCATATATCTATGAAGAAGGACATGACGTAGTAATACACTGACGGCAGTGTAAAGTGTAAGGGTGGAGTATGTAACTCCCCTACCTTGTGTGTTAACTACTGTAAACCTAAGATGAGGAAAACTAGGTGCGATATGTAATATGGAAAGAGAAAATATTATTAAATAAATTAATAAACGAATCACTTGGAAAAGTGAGACAACAAGAGATGAGATTCTTGCCAAATCCCATTGAGGAATGGGATAGAGATAAATCTTTCATGATAAAGCTTCTAGATGTGATTCTAGATAAGCTTGGATGGATTGGAGATAAACATCCATCAAGGAAATAACATAAAAGCTTTGTCGGAGATAAAGGAAATATTTTATGAGGAAAAGCCTTGTGGTTGATAAAAGAAAGATTTTAAGGAAAAATACCTAGGAAAATGGAAAATTCCATAAAAGTGGGACAATGCTAATGGAAATTAAATCATCAAAGATGGTATTAAATACCCATTGGATCAATCAATTGGGGGTAGTTGATCCATGGCAGGAACCTCGGCTCTTGAGGAATCAAAAGTGATTCATGGTTCAATGGTGGTGCTCTCCTCTGCATGTGATGTTTTAGTTGGTTTCATAATGAGTGGAATGTTTGTATGTTGTTTTCTCCCCTTCTCTGTTTTAATTTCAGTTGTCTAGGAGAAGGTTTTCTCAAATTTCCTCACCATAAGAAGGACTAAATGAATGCTTATACATGAGTACATTTATTGATGTTCTCCACCATTTTGGTGAGTTGTTACTTTCATGAAAAAAGGTGTATGGTCACTCTTAACATGTTTATGTGGTTAAAGTGCTAGCTCATATGTGTAAATGTGGAGTAATATGTAAGAACGAGAATAGATAAATAAGTTACTTGTGGTAGTTATACATAAGTGAACTTATTTGTGCTTATGTTCTTTTAGAAGTTAGCCTACTTATGATCAACTCCGAATATGACATTTGTGCACAGTAAAAGTGTTGGTACTAACTGATTATGTGATAGTCTTATACTAACGTGGAACATTTTGAATGTAAACTTGACCATTGGTAGATGCAATGAAGAAATTGCATGTGATGTTTAGAGATTATCTAAGTTAATGTTTTCTAATAGATAATTTTGCTGATGCATTTGAACAATGGAATGATTAGCATCTACTCTGGGATTGCTACATTTTTCCATAGGACTTGAACGATGGCATTTGTGCATTGATGTTAATGATCAATAACACATTTAATCATGTAAGTCAATGATTCAGGTTATTTATGCCATGCATGTCATCAGGATTACATCCATGGAAACTAGACCAGCTAGTCATGCATGTGAAATAAAGGCTGAGTCACCAATATTTGATTGTGTTTGAAGGAGTATCAAACTCATGCATGAACACATTAACCATAACAAATTAATATAAAAAACTTATTAATAATGGGGTAGGTTATCAATGGAACTTTATAAGTTGCATGTAGTAAGAGACTCTTCATTTGTCATGTGTTGGGGGTAAAATAAAATAGTTGGAATATTAACATTAATTCCTTTCCCAAATTGCATAGTATGCATAGTGACTACTATGACATACAACTTGGGACATTGAAAATAAAAAAAAAATCCATGGTATGGATTCATTTTTAACGTTATGATTAATAATTTTATGAGTACAGTCTTGTTTATGCGATGATGATACCGTTGACAATGGTGCAATCTCAATAGTAAAAACAAAGAAAATTTTAAATTCATAAAACCTAGGCGATAAATATCTGGGTAAGCTCACAAGGTTCGTTACAGAATTTCATTATACTTCCTACAATCTATATAAGTATAAACATAATTGTCAACATTATGAAAAGTATGAGATTGTTGCATACAAAAACTAAAACAATGGGTTCATGAACACACTATTCATCTTCAATTGAATCAACAAGAGTAGGGTCCTTCACATTAGATCCTTTTATCAGAGTTGAAGGGATACATGGAATATCTTACTTGATGTGACTCAGGAATAAATTTTGTTGTGGTAGTTGGAATTGGTTCTTCTTAAACTTGTTATATTCTAGGTGTGTATGAGAAGACACAAACATGACTATTGTGAATTTCTCCATAGCTTTAATGGTAAGGCTCTTAATCATCCAATATAAGTGAACTAATTGTTAGTATTGGGTGGATCTTCCTCGATAATGACTGAGGTCTTGCACCAAAATTTTCCAATATTCCAAATCAATTTCCATAATTTATACCATTTGGTTTATGTCCTCTTACCATTTTGCAATTAGTTTTCTCACATAGGAATAATTTCCTGAATTCTAAGCCTGAGTCATTTCGTTAATGTAGGAATTTATAGGGTAAGTTCCATAGACAAAACACGGAAGGACACCGCTCATAGATAGATCATAGATCAATACACCAGTATGGGTTACGTGGTTAAAACCCTCAAAGAGGGAAATAGTCCACGGCGTGAGCCAACACGGCCACTTCAGGCAATTTATTAATAAAAGAATGAAAAATTTAGATAAGCTTCTCTCATAAACAGTTACCCTACAAATGATCCTCCATGCTCTTTAAATAGAGATCATGGACCAATCGGGTGTTAAGCGACAGATCAAGTGTCGATAATACCGAGGAGAGAATGAACCACCAGATCACTACATATCGTGACCATCGGATTGTAAGTTATAAAAGTACATAGTAAAGAAACACACATTACCTAACTCTACACTAGACCAAGTTATACTTAAATATTTCCTATCTCTCGGAATATCCTAACATCCCCCCTTAAGAGTAACTTAGGATAGGATTGCAGGATGTACAAATATGACACAATAGGATAAGGAAGCAGGTAGAAGAGCCTATCCCCCCATAGTGACAACTTCCTGAACTCCAACCATAAATCGAAGTTTAGTAAACGTCCCCTCTGTGAGAGCCTTTGTAAAGATGTCTGCAACTTGATCATCTGTTGAACAATATTGTACTTCAAGAACATGGTCGTAAATGAGCTTTCTGATGAAGTGCATGTGCAATTCAATGTGTTTTCTACACTGATGTTGGAGTGGATCTTTGCATAGTTGAAATGAACTTTGATTATCACACCAAAGTGTAATCAGATGTTGCTGCTGAAAGTGAAACTATGATAGGATCTGATGAAGCCACAGGGCTTCCTTACTAGCTTCTACAGCACCACGATACTTTGCTTCTATTAAGGAAAGAGAAATGGTACTTTGCTTCTTGTAAGCCCATGTAATAGGTCATAAACTAAGAGTGAACACATAACCTGCAATAGACATTCGATCATCAAGGTCACCAGCCCAATCAGAATCAGTGAAACCAACTAATAAAGGAGATGCTTCTGCACTATAAGGAATCCCAAATTGGATTGTACCTTGAACATAATGAAGTATTCTTTTAGCTGCTTTACAATGACTTTCATGTGGGTTTTGCATAAACTAAGAAATAAGGCCAACAACAAAGGAAAGGTCAGGACGAGTATGGGTAAGATACAAAATTTTTCCTTTAAGTTGATAGTGTAAGGTAGCATCAATTTTAGGGGAAGTACAAGTGACTAAAAATTTGGCTCTAGATTGAAAGGGAGAACGGGCTGGCTTACAGTCTTCCATGTGAAAATGGCGTAGAAGATCACAGGCATACTTGGAATGGGAAAAGGAAATACCTTCCTTGGATTGCAAGAGTTGAAGACCAAGAAAACAATGCAAGTGTCCTAAGTCTGTCATTTCAAACGTCTCTTTAAAGATGGACTTCACATGGTTGAAAAAGTTGGGATCACTACCAGTGAGGTTAAGATCATCAACATAAAGAACACGAATGATAAGAGACTTGCCCACATTCTTGGTGTAGACAGTATTGTCAAAATGACACCTAGAAAAACCAGATTCTAAAAGAAAGGTATCCATTTTGGCATACCAAGCCTAAGGAACTTTCTTGAGACCATAAAGGGATTTCTAAAGCTGACATACAAGGCTAGAGCCTGTTTATATAAAGCCAATAGGTTGTTCCACATATATTTCTTCATGCAAGTCCCCATGTAAGAAGGTATATTTAATATCCTTCTAACGGATTTCCCATTTGAAAGAGGCAACAAGGAAAAGAACAAGGGAGATAGGATTCATTTTGGCAATAGGGGATAAGGTTTTAGTATAGTCAATGCCTTCAGCTTGTGAAAAACTCTTAGAAACAAGACAAGATTTAAGTTTATCAACTTTCCCATCTGGTCCATACTTGGTTCTGTAAATCCATTTGCATATAACAAGTTTTCATCCCTTTGGTAGAGGAACAAGATCCCATGTATCATTTGCCAATAATGAACAATATTCTTCATTCGTAGCTGCATCCCAATCTAGATGGCTTGAAGCTTTTGCAAAGGTTTCAAGATCATAATTCACTAAAGCTTGAGCCAGTAAAGAGGAGGCTCTATCGAACTAAGAACATATAGGTTGCTAATCTATAGGATAATTGACAAGATCACCTGCTACATCCCGAGTAGTATGAACCCATTTTGGAAGCTGAGGAGCTGAAGGAGGATCCTGAGAAAGTGGGGGAGGATTTTCATCCTTGCTTTCATCATCTGAAGAAGAAATATTTTCAAAAGTAGAAGAGATAGTGAGAGGTAGCACATCTGCCGAACTAGGCTCGTAGGTCGATATATTTTCAGCAAACTTTACATCTCTTCTAATGATAACATTTTTGGACTTAAGTGGAATAAGTCTATATCCTTTGACATCTTCAGAATATCCAACAAAAATACATTTTTTACTCTTATGTTCTAAAGCTTTATGTTTGTCATTTAGAAAATGGGCCCATGATTCACTTCCAAAAACATGAAAGTGACTTACATCTTGTTTAGTTGAGCTCCATGCTTCTTCTGGAGCAATATTCTTTGAAACCTTAGTAGGAGTACGATTTATTATGTAATTTGCACAATTAATTGCTTCTACCCAAAAAATAAGAGTAAGTCCTTTAGATTGAAGCATACAATTAGCCATTTCCTTTAAGGTGTGGTTCTTCCTTTCAACTACACCATTTTGTTGTGGAGTATATGGAACAATATGTTGCATTTGAATTCCATTCTCAGTGCAAAAATTGATGAAATTCTTGTTAACATATTCTCTGCCATTATCAGATCTTAGCTTAAGAATAAAAAAAGGAGCAAATCATGGAATAAATCATGCAAAAGGATCTTGCATGTAGTCCCATGCTCTAACTAAGTGTGTGCATGTGCTAGTAATGAAGGTCCTAGGTGTGTAGTACCACCAAGACCCCCCCCTTAAACACCACTATGGGGAAAAATAAAAAGTGGGCCCTCGCAACTAAGGCCAAAGGTCATCCAAAATACAGTGCAACTTGTACTAAAATTGAGGAAAGAAGGAAAACCTCGTGGGAAAAACGCCCTGTCAAAATACAATGTAATCAAAAGAAAAAAGGAAGAAAAGACAGTTGCTAAGCAAGTGTGTCCTTGACTCCAAGACGATCACGCAGAGAGTGAAACTTCTGCTCAGTGAATGTCTTGGTGAAGATGTCTGTAGTTTGTTCTGTTGAAAGACAAAACTACAAAACAATGACCCAATCATGTACTAAGTCTCTGATGTAGTGCATATGGACCTCTATGTGCTTCGTCCACTGCCGCTGTACTGGATCCCTACAAAATTTGAGAGTGCTCTGGTTGTCACACTAGATGACAGTTGGCTGGTGGAAGTGGATGCCCAACTCAGTGAGGAAGTGTTGTAGCCACAAAACCTGAATGGTGATGTTGACTACTGCTCTGTACTCAGCCGAAGCTGAAGAGAGAGCAATAGTAGCCTGCTTCTTGCTTGACCAATAGATAGGGCCAGACCCTAGACTGAGTGAATATCTGGAGGTGGACTTGAGATCAATGATGACGTTGGCCCAATCAAAATCTGTGAAGCTAAGGAGATTCAATGGAGTGCCTGTTGCATAGTGAATCTCAAAGGTGATGGTGCCCTGCACATCTCAGAGGATGTGCTTGGCAGCATTTCAGTGTAGCTCATGCAGCTCCTAAATGTATCTGGAAACTTCCCCTACTACATATAAGAGATTTGGTCTAGAGTGGGTGAGGTACAATAAGCTCCCCACTAGTTGTGGATAGAGAGTACTGCCAACTAATGGAGTGTCACCTTGATCCTCAAGGAGGACCCCAAACACAAAAGGAGTCGGTGTTGGCTTGCAGTCACTCCTGTGAAATCTCTCAAGGAGATCCCATGCATAATTAGCCTGAGAGAGTTTGATGCCTATGGCATCCTAGCTAATCTCAAAACCAAGAAAGAAGTGTAATGGACCCATGTCTATCATCAAGAACCTATCATGCAAGGCCCTCTTGACTGCAGCAATGGCTAAAGCCAACCTGCTAGTGATCAGGAGATCATCCACATACAAAACTAAGATAAGAAGAGAATCATGTGTCATGAGCATGTAAAGATTCAGACTAGACTTACATCTTTCGAAGTTTTGTGATAAAGAAAAGAATCCATCTTCACATACCAAGCTCTCAGGGCCTACATAAAGCCATAGAGATATTTTTTTCAGTTTGCAGACCAAAGATGTATCTTGAATGAAACCATGTGGCTGCTCCATGTAGATCTCCTCTGATAGGTCTCCGTGAAGAAAGGCAATTTTCACATCCATCTAATGTACTTCACATCCCTTGGCAGCCGCAATGGCAAGTGTAAGGCATATGGAATCCATCTTTGCTACTAGAGCAAAGGTCTCATCATAATCAATTTCATGCACTTGTTGGAAGCCTTTGGCTACTAGCCTGGCTTTCTATCTGGTGATTTGCCCATCTGCAGCACTCTTGGTCCTATAGACCCATTTGCATTGGACAAGTTTCCTTCCTTAAGGAAGGGGTGTTAAAGACATTTTTGGGCATTGCAACACCAATCATAAATGTCCATAAACTGAGGGCTCCTAAGTCCCTAAAAGTGTTGCTTCACTACCTAAAGGAACAAGGTTAGCTGATTACATCATCTCCCAGAAGTTCTCCACTAAAAACTGCTCAGAAATGATCAAAACTGAACCATACTGAATACCAAGTGCAGATGGTGCCATGCATATCACCTTCTGAGTCTAAAGGGTGCGATGCATACTGAATGACCCCTCTATAGGGTGAGATGGTTGGGAATGGACAAATGGCAGGGACAATATGCGAGGTGGAAGATCATGGAATCTTCCAGAAGCTTCCCCTCTGACACTTTCCTCTCTGTTTTCGACCAGGATGAGTAAGAGATCATCATTCTCCAAGTGGAAGTAGGAACTATCAAAGAGAGGACACTAATCAAGATCCCAGAAGATGACTCACCTCTCTGTAATCATCTATATGTGGATCCCTCATCACAGAGATCCAGAGGCTGGAATTTTGTATCTTATAGAGAAGTGTTGTTGGTTTTCTGGTGTACATTCATAGTGTTGGGTGATCTAAGCTTTGCTTGAGGTGAATAAGGGCTTCCTAGCTAGAGGATGACGCTGGGTCAGAACATATGGTTGTAATCCTCTTGCTACTTTTCATCTTAA
>APFE030373943.1:2204-14222 GCA_000404065.3 Pinus taeda
CATGAAATTGTGTGAACTTTTCTCCACATGAAATAAACTTTTCTCTGCATAAAATTCTATGAACTTTTCTCTACATGAAATAAACTTTTCTCTGCATAAAAGTTCGTGAACTTTTCTCCACATGAAATAAACTTTTCTCTGCATAAAAGTCCGTGAACTTTTCTCTACATGAAATAAACGTTTCTCTGCATAAAAGTGCGTGAACTTGAAAATAACTTTGCTGCACTATCATCTGAGTGATTTTCCATCAAGGACAACACTTGTCTCCTAATGCCAACAGAGCCAACTTGTTCAGTTAAATTACAACCAGTGAATGGCATTGTCATTTTTTTGCGACCACAACAAGATAATGACTTTTAAGTAGAAAAAAGGAAAAAATTTAGAAGAAAAATAAATTGTTTAAAAAAGAAAAAGAAGAGAATAAGTATAGAGTCTGAATTTATCTCTAAAAATTGCACTCTTATCTGGATGGGATATTGAATCATTGATGGTTAAGAAAAGGTAACCCTGTCGGCTATGGACGCATACTGGCAGCAGAGGCTCTACCTGTGACAAATGAGTACATCTAAAAGCTAATCTGCAAGAGCCCCCTACTTTATCTTTAAACCAAGTAAAGATCGATATAGACAAAGGAATTTTAATTTTGAAGAGGATATCAAGTGGATGATAATTATGTGAGTTTTGTTTTCTTATTCAGAGAAATATTACTTATCTTAAATTTCATATAGTTCCTATTTTCTGAACTATCTTTATTTTGGAAGTTTTAGAAGCTTCAAAAAACTATTAGAGATAACTGGCTCTTCCAATGAATCACCAATTGTTGTACTATTTAACAACCCCCCCATTTATTGATTTAATAATTAATATTCTATTGATAAATGGGGACCCTTTATAAATATTCTCCAAAAAACTTATCACTTAAGCGCTTCCTTTTTGAATTATTAGAAATAAATTTCTAAATAAACATAAGGTATCAAGCCAAAATCCCTTTGTGACTAGATATTCTCGCTTTATCACATATTGTTGGATCATGTGTCACAGGATAATTAACAATTGGGATCTACGAATTGCGATAATAGGGACCACCGTAATAGACTTATTGTATCATTAAACTTTTCATTAAAACTAAGGCTTAAAGTATTTCTTACCAAGTAAAGTACCTATCACAATTGCATAATGGCATTCACAAGAGCACAAACAAACAAAAACTTTAGAATACGTGATTTGTGATATTGCGACATAACGAGCCGAACAATCATCACATCGTGGCGCTTACACAAAGGCCAATCTTGTGAAGCATCAAAGGTTGTGAAATGCAATATGACCCGGACCCGATGGAAGTATGCGATAATTGTTATAACTTAGTTAAGATCTAGCTCATAGTAAAAGGTTACTTTATGCAATAAGTATTCATTCAAGAAAAATGCGCTCAAAACGATAAAAGGTATGCCGCTCACATCACATGTCGCAAAATTCTAAATAACTTCGAAAGTGCGATATTTTGATTTGTGATATGGTGATAATATTTATTGTGATTGCATAATCGGCATTGCGCCATTTAAACTCATCGACTTGAAGTTTTTCTTAAACATTTGCGATGTGATGGCTTGGCTTAAATGAATAATAAAGGGAATAATAAAAGATCTTAGTGCGTATTTAATGAGTTTTAATGGCATTTATGTTTAAAATGGCTCGACGTGATTTGATATATTTCATCTGCATTTTTGAATAAAACCTTCTTCTTTGTCACCTTTTAGAATTAACTGCGTCATTGCATTTTCACTATCATTTTCTCTCCGTGTTTATCCAATAATCTCCATTGCTCAATTTTAGGAAACCTCCGAAGGAAACAACATTTGAAAAGATGGCAAATAAGGGAAAAGATATTGTATCTGAGAAATCAGACATGATACCACTCTTCTTCGATACCACCTACATCAAAAACGGAGGAACCACATCATGGGAAGCTATGTATAACCTACTGGAAGAATAGAAACCTAGGCCACTAGAAATGAAGGCAACAACTGATGCCTAAGAAGCATCTGACACTTCCTACTTTGAGGCAGCATGTTTGTTTTTACACAGAATAGTTGCAAGACCGAAGATATTACCATACACAGATATGGTAAAATGGATGATTTATAACGTGAATATCTCAGACAAAACTTTCAAGAATGCAAGACATGAGGTCATGAGGTCTTTCACACCAGACAACTTGCGTCACATGTACCATCTACCAGAGCCCCAAAAGCTCTATGACAAAGATTTCCTTGAGAATTTTTCCAAAGAGAACGAGGGCCCATTGGATGTTACACAGACCTGGAGGTCAGGATCAAGCAAATTCAAATGGGAGAAATCTGGTATGTATCCAATTCCATCCCTCTAAGCCCCACATAATTTCACAACTGCGATGATGTGTAGATTATTTGGTAAATTTGATAGTACCAAATTTTCTATAGAGTGTCTTCCATTAATTGATACAACGATTAACACAATGATTATGAATTGGAGTCATATTTAATCAGACAATTTAGCTATGGCTATTAGGGAATATAGGCAAAAGAGAAGTGTCTCCTCAAGAATTATTCCCCCTTTTTATATGAGCTCTTATGTAATGGATGCCATTTGTTTTTGCTCTCAATTTACAAACATGGGTTGGAAGTGGACTGCACAGAACCCTCTCCCCATCCATGTGTACCATAAAATCTTGTGGGAATCCCAATTCAATTCCCATTTTTAAAAAATCTACCATGGTATTGTGCTGCCTATTTATAAAATCATTTTTGATAAAACAGCCCCCAGGCTTTCTGAAGAAGCCAAGATAGACATCTTTCCAGTCGCAAGATGGTTCTCTGAAGAAACTTTCACTTATATCAGAGTTTTTGGGAGCACTGCAGCTCCACATGTCCTCCCATATTATGTTCCAGACAAGCTATTGGCTAGAGAGATAGCTTACCACATAGGAGGAGAGGGTTTAACCAAAGCCCTGAGGGAGAAGAAGAAAGTCATTTGTTAAACCTTCCAACTAGAATGTGGCATTTTCACACTACATGACTATGGGCACGCAGTAAAATAAGTATAGAATATTACATCTCTAAAATTGGCCACAGTTCCAGGGCAACATTATGACCCAAATCAAGTTGCAAAATACTTCACCACCATGGTTAAAGTCAAACAATTTACTCATGAAGAAGATCCATTTGATGACCTCTTTCAAGGAGATGAAACATTTTCATAGATCCTACATTTAACAACATTACAGTTAAGCCCAGAAGATATTAATGCTTTTAATGTATATATGAATATAACTTTGTAAAAGGTCCCATTGGGCCTATTACAAATTAAACCAATAAGAGAACTGACTCCTAGCATGAGCCTAGAGGGAAGTTCAAAGGAAAATTATGATGAGGAAATGCAAGAGAAATCAACTCACGAGTCAAAATAGTTAGAGAAACACATTAGGTAGCTCAACTTCGGAGGGAATTGAGCAAAGGAGGTTACAACACCAGGCAAGCATATCAGAAAAGGATTCACAGATTTTCCAAATGCAGGTCATGGTAGATAGATTTAAAGATAAACCTCAAATAGATGAGTTCCTCAGAGAAGGAATCAAGATAAATTCCCTATTGATATAGCAACAAGAGATGTTCCTCTAGAAAATCTCACATATGAATCCTTATTGTGATACAAGTGATAAATTTACAAACCAAGTGATTGACCTTAGGTTTGAATATGAAGAAATCCATCAAAATATTTCTGGATTTATTACCTAGTAGGAGTCTAATGAGGGAAGAAAGGTTGATCTACCAAAAAAAGAATAATCTCACAAAGACATTCTATTTACATATTGGGATACACGGGTAAAGCAGGTAGAAAGGATGACAAAGACAGAAGCAAGTGCAACAAGAAGTATAATTGAAGTTGTAAATGAAATCCTCCACAATTCCAACCTTGTCAAAGAGTGCATACCAGGGTCTCTCCCAGATATAAAACCACTGGAACAACAGTGGAAACAGATGGCTCAGACCAAGGAGGAAGCAATCAAACAACTGACCAAACTGGATTGGGAGACATACTAGCAGTATTTGGTAAAACCACATAGCCATTGGATGACTCTGCGTTGCTTAACTACCTCTGCACAAAAAATGGTGCTAGCTTTGTCAGATGCCATATTTACAGGACAATTAAAATCCACAATCGTCCAGCCACCCCAAGTAAAACCAATGATCAACATTTGCAATCTCAAAGATCAAGTTAGCCGACTAAGATAATTCAATTTGAAAGAAGCTTGTCGTTAGTTTAATTCTATTTTTAGTTTTATTTTTTCTTACTCTGAGGAAGGTTGTCTGAAACCTCCTCAGCTTTTTTTTGTAATAATCTATTTTTGAGGCATGTATTATAGTATTTAAACCCCTCTCATGCATTTAGAGAGGGGTCCATAATTTTATCAAAAATACTTTTCAAGACATTACACTTCTATATTTTTGGGAAGGTTTTGATGAAATTATTAGAACATGATCAATTTTTCTTTAATTATCAATGCATCCTCTACTGAAATTGCACTTTTGTACTCTTAGAGTGTATTTGATTGGATAAAAGTGGATCAATATTGTTGAGCCCATGAGCAAAACCCTTCATATATGGTAATTTTATTGTATGATCGTGTTTTATTTATGCATTACTGATACTCTTTCTTTGATTGTTTTATGTATCAAAAGCTGAGTTATAGTTCTACATTATTGCACTTTTGTATAATGTTTCAGCTTTGATTCTATATTGAATACGTGAACAACTATTATATGTGATAATTTTTTCTCAATTGTTTTGTCTAACTATTTATCCAAGACAATTATCATAAACGATTTCATTTCTTTTGGCAGTTAAATGATCTTTATTACCAATTGCTTTGAGACATCTCTATAGATCTCATATCTTATTTTATTCCTGCGTATAATTATAGTTTGATAATGTTAGATTAACATATATGCATGTGTTTATTATTTAGATTAGATTATAGACTTAGTTGAATCATTCTTCGTTATATATTATATCACCCCAACAACATTATCAAATCAATCCTCTTTGGGAAACTAGTCCCATTATCCCAAGTCAGAGCCACTATGCCAAACTGAAAAGGATTTGCGTTTAAGCTCTGGATCGAGTGGTTATCCCCCATGTTGTCGCAGTGAATTTCGAGGCTTGAACATGTTATTAATGATGAACATAAATCATGGCATTGAAAAACATGTAGTTTTTGTGGTTTACATAACCATGTGTTTGCTGAGTGCTGGAAGAGAATGACAGCATGAAAGAGGATGAGGCATGAAAGGCCTTCTCCACAGTAGAAAAAGAAGTAGGTTAAGTGGAACTGGAGGAAGAAGACTTATTGCAATCATTGCAACAGAGGTGATCATCAAAGAGCCACATGTTGGAGGCTCCATCCAGAGCAACGTTTTAAGGACAAAGCGCCCATTCATGAATTAGTTGGAAAGAATGTTCGACAAACGAATCCACCATAGGGAGATGAGCCATTCACTTTGATAAGTGAGAGATGGTTTTTCTATATGTGTTAGCTTGTCATGGATGTAATTTTGTAAATCATTTGTTGCAATTTACATTGTAAAAGTGATGATGTGTTTTCCATCACTTGTTGAAGTGACAATGACGTTTTGGCCTTGTATTGATAGCTCAGGTATTATTTCCATTTTGATGTAAACTTGACCACATAGTATGTGTTATAAACTCATGGCAAGTATGGGATGCTAGGGTCATAGTTAGTCATCTAAATTATAGGAATTTACAGGGTAAGTTCCTCAGACAGAACACCAAAGGACATCGCTCACAAATAGATCATAGATCAATACACCAGTATTTTTGATGTGGTCCTCAGAGAGGGAAACAATCCACGGCCTGCGCCAACGTGGCTACTACAGGCAATTTATTAAAAAAGAATGAAAATTTACATAAGCTTCTCTCATGCACGGTTAACCTACAAATGACCCTCCATGCGCTTTAAATAGAATTCATGGACCAATCGGGTGTCAAGCCACGGATCAAGTGTCGGTAATACCGAGGAGAGAATGAACCGTCGGATCACTACATATCGTGACCGTCGGATTGTAAGTTACAAATGTACATAGTAAAGAAACACACTTTACCTAACTCTATACTAGACCAAGTTATACTTAACTATTCCTATGTGTCGGAATATTCTAACACTCACAACTATTCCTTAACAGTGATTCTGATATGTAATGTAAATTTTGTTTGTATCTACAGGTTTTTTTGGAGAATCTACACCTCCAAAGGCCCTGTATCATTGAATCTACACCTCCAAAGGACCTATGTCATTTAGGATAGTAAAACTTCTAATAGATACTAAGAATAAAGACCACCATGAGGTTACAAGTATATTTGGCCTCAAAAAATTTTCATTGCATTCACCTATTATATAAGTCTTAATCCAAACACAAAGTTTGATTTAATACAATATTATCACCAACAATTATAATATATATATATATATATATATATATTCTTGTAAAGATTATTTACAATATTACTATTTATATATTTAAAAATAAATATAAAATTTATGTCCATATAATTGTGCTCTTCGATTATTATTAAAAAATATAAATAAAATAAAACTATAGTTATTAAAATGTATTACTTTAAGGTTTTATTTAACTTTTCTATATTTTATTATTTAATTTTTTTGGTCTTAATTTCATTCAAAATTGGATAGAAATTAATTAAAATTATAATTTTGAGTGATCTAACCTACAAAATCAAATTACCTTAAAATTTTAAATTTATTTTTAAATCCAAAAATATAATTAGGTAAAAAAAATATTATCGTCCATTCATATAGTGCATTGTTCTAAATTACAATTACCTACTTTCAACCTTCACCATCTCTCCCTGGTTTCACTGTGTCATGTAAACCAGCCTGTCCTTTGGTATCATATTTTCAAGTAATAAAGAGATACCTTGTCCAGAGACAACCTAAATAGGAGATTAATTAAATATTAAAAAGCGCTCTTTATCATGGAAATCACAAGAAAATGGAAGTAAGGCATCCCATTACAAAGAAAGTGGCAGTAAGGCATCTCACACTTTCTTTTGTCAGAGTAAATATATAGAATAGTAAAGATCTCCACCAGAATAGAATAATCCATGCCTGCTACATTGTTTTCTTTGTACCTGTAGCTCTGCAAGTAGTTGAAGCATAATGGATAGAGACAACATTTGTTTTGGGTCCCACATTTTATAAACACCAATATATAAAAAAAATATATATATCATTTTTTTATTGTACTGTCAAACACATTACCTGGACTGTATTTACTTCAAAGTCCCATGTACTAACTATATATAACTTTCTCACATGGAACTTCACAGATAATTAAAAAATGTCAGAGCATACTGGTATAATTGGGGCAGGTTGACCTGAGCTGAATTGGAGTAGTGTGATACACCATCATTTATTTTGGTACAATTGTTTGGAGTTGCAGAATTGGGTATGAGACAATAAACAGGAAAAAAAGTTGAAAGTTTTTGTAAGGATTTGTTCATCGCCATCGCCATCGCCATCATGAGTTCGTTCCTGCAACCGCAGAATGTGGGAGATCTAGCGAATGCCGCGCAGCTGACGGGACTGAGCGCCGTGGGCCTGATCGCTCTGATCGTCAAAGCAGCCAGCAATGCACGGATGCATAAAAAGAACTGCCGCCAGTTTGCACAGCACCTGAAGCTGATAGGGAACTTGCTGGAACAACTGAAGATAACGGAGTTGAAGAAATACCCTGAAACCAGGGAACCTCTGGAGCAGCTGGAAGATACGCTGAGAAAGTCATATATTCTTGTGGAGAGCTGCCAGAATAGAAGCTATATGTATTTGCTTGCCATGGGATGGACTATTGTAAACCAATTCACGGAAGCTCAAGCAGAAATCGACAAATATCTGAAGATTATACCTCTCATCCACCTCGTGGACAAAAACAGAGGCAAGGTAATTTTCCGAGTCCCCAATTCTTGCTTTATTTTGTGTCATAGTTACTAATTTGATTACTTCATTTCCACGTCAGCTCTATTTGACCTTGACCTTTCAATTTTACAAGAATTGGAACTATTGGAACTATTTCAGGTTGGAATTTGGTCTTCTTCTTTTTTTTTAAATTTGATTGTGGGAGTGTTTGAATCATTTTTTATGGTGGGAATGGGTTTAACACCATCAAAAACCCCTGAACACCCAAAGTCTTGAAACTTGACAAATCTGCCTTCACTTTTGTCTCTCTATTTAAAACCTTTAGACTCCTAAAACGAGAGATGTCACAACTTCTTTGACTCTCTTACTCCCTTCATCCTATCCCACCTTTCTACAACATAATGGTTCACAAAATTTCCTTTCCAAATCCATTAATTCCTCAATTTGTAATGTTGATGAAAATTCTGAGTGTTGAAGTCCATTCTACAACTCATCCATGAACAAAAGCTATTTGATAACCATCGTGAAACATATAAAGTCAAGAGTCTTACTAGTTTAGAAAAAAGAAACACAATTTTCTCCTAAACCATAAGCTCCATGTGCTACAAGTACTTATTTCCAATAATAATGCTGAAGGCCTTTCCAACCCCATTTATGTATCCAATTTTCTATGTCAATAACAATGTTTGTCTTTCCTTGATATTGTTTTAGAAATTCCATTATTTCCCCATTAGCCAAAGAAAAATATTAGTGGTGGGGTGGGAGGGGGTGATCTTATAGGGGCTTCATCTTTTTAACCAATATCCTACCACGTTCTTTCATAAAGGAGATTTTCAATTATGAAAAATAGAGTCAACAAATTTTAGGTATTTGTTGGGGTGGGATGGGGGAGCACGGTCATGATGTGGGGTGGGGGGGTTTATAGGTATTGTGAAGTGTAAAATGGTTATAGGTATTTTGAAGTGTAAAATGGGATATTTGGTAAAATTAGGGGATATCTGTGGGGATATTTTATTAGAAATATGTATTAGGAGGTTTATATCATATCTAGTGAAATTAGACGTATTCTTTGATATCCCATGAATGTAGGTGCTATCACATGGGTTGATTAAGTGGATACCCTGTGGATGATTATCCTTATGTGTGGTTCATCAAAGGGTATGGGTAGCCCTTAATGTAACATCCAATGTTTGTAGCCTCTACTCATTTACAATTTTGTGTTTCGTGCATCATAAATTCATCAATGGGACCAATGTCATTGTAAATAGGAAGCTCTCTAAGCTCTATCCCAATCCATAGAACATTTTTTTACTAAAGCACATCATCGAGTTAAAAGCTAATGGTTGCAAACCTAAAAATTATATGTAGCTTCGTTTGAATCACTATTAAAGGTTGAATGCTCTACTAGCTAACCGATCTATTTTAATAGTGTAACTAGCAATAAAAAAAGAGGTGAAGAAAATTCAGGTTATGAAATATTCAAAAATGGTAATTGATTGGGTGAAGCAAAAGGCCTCAATGTCATATTTAGTTAAACCCCTTACATCGAGATCTCAAATATGATTTATAATCCTACAAATGTCTCTCTTTCTACCATATTCTCTGGGAATAGAATGGAAAAGACAACGAGCTATCTAAGGAATCCTTATCTCTTCCAGTGGGGGCAATGAGTTATTATGAGTTTATAAATGGGGAAGAAGTAGAAGCCATGGAATATTGGTTTCAGGATGATTGTTTTGTTAAAATCTAGAACACAAAAAGTTGGAATTGTATAGTCACTTTTGGAAAAATGGTTATCCAATATTGTATATAGGATAAAAAAATATATATTTGTTTTATTATTGTACGCTGAATGAGCATTATTAATTTACTTACTGTATTTTAGTTGTGTATGGGTTGTAAACCCAATGTAGACATTTATGTCAACTTATTTAAACAATGTTACTCTGGAAATGGCCCCTCACGAGAAAGAGTTTGTGTACTCTACTCTAAACTATATGCAATTCTTTATTTGATCAGCGCTAACTTCCAACCTTCACCAGCTCTTATGTTATTGTCGCCTCTCATATTTTTCATTCGCGTATCACGAGACATGTCTGGTTTCTGCTCAGACTCATTATAACAAAACATTTAAAATTGTATAATTTATCAGCAAAATCATTGTTAATGTATAGAACCACTAAAGTATTATAGAATAGATTAGAATAATCTATGGCAACTCTGGTAACATGACGAGTGCCAAACTCTTCTTTCACAAGTGGTGGAGCATAATGGAGACAGGGAGTACATTTTGTTCTGGAAATCACAGTATTTATACCAATATTTAAAATATATATATATAACCTGGACCATTGCTCAAAGTGCAATGTACCTCTACTGTGTATATCTCTTTTATGAAAGTTATATATACCTACTGTGTATATCTCTTTTACGAAAGTTATATATACCTAGTGTGTATATCTTCTTGGAAGGATTTCTTCGTCGCCATCATGAGGGCGTTACTGCAATCGCAGAATGTGGGGGAGCTCGCGAACGTCGCGCAGCTGACGGGACTTGACGCCGTGAAACTGATCGCTTTGATCGTCAAAGCGGCCAGCACTGCGCGGATGCATAAAAAGAACTGCCGTCAGTTTGCACAGCACCTGAAGCTGATCGGGAACTTGCTGGACCAACTGAAGATAACGGAGCTGAAAAAGTATCCCGAAATCAGAGAGCCTCTGGAGCAGCTGGAAAATACGCTGAGAAGGTCATACGTTCTTGTGGAGAGTTGCCAGAATAGGAGCTATCTGTATTTGCTTGCTGTGGGATGGACTATAGTGAACCAATTCACGGAAGCTCAGGCAGAAATTGACAGATATCTCAAGATTATTCCTCTCATCACCCTCGTGGATAACAATAGAGTTAAGGTCATTTTCTCACACCCTCTTTCGTGCCTTGTTTATTTTTCTTTTTCCGTGTTTGCAAATTTCTAGAATATCTCGGAATCTAATGGTCAGGAGAGGTCAAAGGTATGGCTCTTTTTCTGACCGTCAAATCCCACCATGAATTTGCAATATGCCCGTCATAATTATAATTTGATGGCTTTTTATGTGTTGTAATATACCTTTTTATGTTTTGGAATTTTTTTTTGATATATTTTAGGGTGGAATTTTGTTCATGAAATGAGTGCTTCAGTGTGAACTCTGCACACTGTGCTTCAACACATTTTTAGGTTACTAAATTTATTAATACATTTAAAAAAAATTAAACCAAAAACAAATAGTTGGAAACCAATTTCAACCAAAACTCACAAGCTTAGAATTATTAAACCTCACACTTCGGAATCAAAATTTTATATTTTATTTATTAGGTCTGACAAACACGAAACATGAACCTATTTTATTTGCCTGCCATAGGGTATTAAATGACTTGTTAGCTGCATGTTCTTTAACTTTATAACACACCGGCGCCCATAACTAGATAAATGAAAAATAATAGAGTGTGTTATAAATTTAAAGGCCATACAACTAACCAGTGATTTAATGCCTTATGGCAAACTGGTTAGCTCTTGCTATTTTATTTACACAGTAGACAGACAATTAATTTATTTCCTCTCACATGCTTTTGAAATGCCAGACACCATGTTTCAATTGATATTTTCTAATTTTATCCTAGTCACTTGATTCAATGGTGGTTTAAAGTCACTGAATTTATTTTCTGACACCTTCTTGAAATGCCAGAGACCATGTTTCAATTGATCTTCCCTAATTTAATCCTAGTCACTTCATTCGTCCTGCCCATGCGCTGATAATCAATTGATATTCCTTAATATCATCTGAGTCTCCCGATTTGTCATGTCCATACACGCTGAGAAACAAACCATCAAGGTTATACATTTCCTGATTTTATATGTAGGGTTAGATTTTAAGATTTTGTGATTTATAATATAGTAAGTATATTTTTTATTAATTACACTAGTTTTATTTAGTTGATGTTTGGAACCAGTTCATGTGGTTTATTTTCAAGACAAAGGTTTTATTTTAATATTA
>APFE030373943.1:18427-73661 GCA_000404065.3 Pinus taeda
AGCTTTTCTATTTCTGATTATTACCCATTTTTCTTCCTTCCTAGCTTCTTTTACCTTTTGAACCTCCTTTCTTAATTCTGCTTGATCTTCTGGAATGAGATCTTCATTTATAAATATTCTCGTTCCTTTTAGACTTGAACTTTTATTAAGTATGTCATACTTATGATCAGTAGAGCTCACCTTTATTTGAAAATTTTCCCAAAAGTTAAAAGAACTATTATCAACCCTTCAGATATATGTTGGTATTTGTAACAAGTTCTTAAAAAGCTATTTAATATAATAAAATTTTATCTTATTGAGTTTGCTACTCTTTCTTTCTTTGTATTAATTTTAAGTCGCAACATTTCAAGGTTTTCATAATGCAAAATTTGTTTATTCGGCTGATAAATTCATGGTGCAAATTGTGTATTTTGATTGGGTTAAAAAAAAAAAGACTTTATGGTGTAATTTTTTAAGTAAAATTCTAAAAAGAATTGTCGAATTATTTTTCGGAATATTACAATAGTATCCGACCCGGTTTTCCAGTTTTCCGGTCCGCCTAGAAGGTTTATTCCAATTGTATTGGAAATAAAAGTTTAACATAATTTCAGAGGCGAGAATCTCTAGTCACCATTTGAGATATTTGTAGGGAAATCGAGTAGTCCTAATTAAAAAATAAGGTGCAAATTTATTACGGTTGTTGGGGCCGCGCCTTTGATTTTGTTGGGTTGAGTCAGTGAATTTGTTGGGACCGAGTTACCCATTGTCGTAGCATATCGATCAAGAAAATGGGGCTGAATTTTTTAATGAAGGACGCTACATTCTGCCATTTATTTAACCCATGAGCCGAATTAATAAGGGGTCGACACTGAATCTATCATACGCCAAAATTGTTGAGAGTCGCGTGACCGCGTCCATTGTCTGGAATTGCTTGTGGGGCCAGAATTATTGTTTTATGAGGGCCAAGTCTGAGGGTTAACCGAGACCGTGTTCAAAGTATACAAAGCAGCTTGGAGAATATTAAATTGCGCAGTGAAGCCATCAATGCTTGCCTTGATCCAACATTAGTTTATGGAACATCGTTGAAACGAGGTAAGAATTGTAATTACTTTTTGCTTTTGTGAGATCATAAGGACCAGTTTAGATTCATCTTAATTAGGGATCTATTAAGCTCCAAGTGGTATCAAATATCTGAGTTGCAAACATTTCCTCAAGTTTTGTACTAAAAAAAGAGATTTGCATCTTGAGAGATTGGATTTCTCTCGATGCTTCACAGATCTTGGGTTAAAATGGATCTAGGCTAGTTTTATTAAAACCTTAATTTGATATCTATGAGAATATTTTTAGGAGTTCTTAGAGGGTTTAGATATATCTTAAAAGTAATTATAATCTTTTTCCTTCTTCTATTCAAAAAATTGTTAAAAAAATAAAATAAAATAAAATAAATTTATTCTGAAATAAGTTACGGTTTTTTGGTATGTGGTAATGATAAGTCATGGTATTGGCCCATGGTATTGTAACAAAGCCTATTTACAAGTTAATAATATCCATGGTAAAACAGAGCTAAATATCCATGGTTAATAATTTTGTCATGTTTTTATAAAATATTTTGATTGTGAAATAAGTTATGATTTTTTGGCATGTGGTATTGGCACATAGTATTGTAACAAAGCCTATTTATGAGTTAATAATGTCTATGGTCTATGGTAAACTGAGGGTGAATATCCATGGTTAAAAATATTTTCATATTGTTATAAAATATCTTGGTTATGAAAAAATTTATGTTTTTTGGGCATGTGGTATGCATAAACCATGGTATTGGTCTAGTGTATTGTAACAAATCTTAGTTTTTACAAGTTAATAATAGCCACCATAAAGTGGGGCTAAATATCCATGGTTAAGAATATTTTCATATTGTTATAGAATATTTTGGTTGTGAAATAATTAAGCATACATTTAAAATTGTTTACATACTTACATTACACCTACACATCTACCCTATTATGGGTTGTAGAGCACCTCTCAGCACAATAACTACCCTTGTTCCTCCTACAATGATGACATTTTACGAAGGATGTTACCATTGATTGTGGAAAGCTTCCAAGGACTTCATGATATGAGGGACCTTACCTTTGTTTTATGTTCAATTTGGGTTGCACTAATTTGATTTTTCATGTGTTCCACTAATTCTTCACCAACATTAGAGAACATCATCTAGGGATTGAAAAACTAGCATGCAAAATATATTGTCCTTGATTTTAAGTGATGATGATGTCATTTTCAATAGTTGCAATGAAAGGTGTTGGCTATTTGGAGGAAAGAGTAGGTTGTTTCACTCGCTACTCGCGAACTCTAACAAAGACTAGTTGAGCTCAACCTTAAATGTTTCAAAAGGCAGTTAATTGAAAGAGAGCTAAATTCAATGGGGTTGCAGATCACACGCTATAAAAACAAGGGTAAGAACCAAAGGGGAAGGAAGCAAAATTGTCCATCACCGCAGGAGGGTAGGACAGCTAGTCACTTGTGAGGAATTGGTAAAGGAAGATATTTCTTGCAATCTAAGAGTGCTAAAGACAAAAGAATCGGTAAAACTATGGCGTGTGGGGTCAACGCCATACCCCAAGAAGAAAACATGTTAGTTGATGAAGTTCAATCCTCATCATCTACACAGGAGGATGACAGAAGCAGTGACACCCAAGATAGGTCTGTACGCAGAAGCTATTAATTTGCAAGAGCTTGCAGGAGGCCTCTTAGAAATAAAGGAAAAACTTAAGAGGCTAAAGGACAATATTGAAAAAGGACTTAAATCTTGAAGAATGGAGGATCAAGAATGCAAGGTCAGTTGTCAAGCTTTCTAGTATTGAAGAGCAGTTAAAACACCTTGAGAGGGAAACAAAAAAAACATGCTCTTAAGTTGCTCTTAACAAGAGTAGCAAGTGAGACATACAACAACCCTATTCAGAGGTACATGAGCAAGGCTTACAACACATGAAGTTCACAATTGCAGGGGAAAAGAAATGTGAGTAATGAGAAACCTTGCACATTATTGGTCATTCGACATAAAGAGAAGATGTTGGATGAATCGATACAAGCTTACATGATGTTAGAGCAAGATAGCAAGTATAGTGGTATGTAAAATAAGACTCAGATCTATGGCATAGTGGCATCTCAATTATAATCAGAGTAGCACAACGTCAACATAGTGGTCTGTTTTAGGGGTTGTTAATGACTAGTGGGAGAGGCACACTGGGAATTCGTGGACTCTAGAGATGTTATGGTGGTCGTTGGCATATGCTATAACAGAGAACCCAAACAATCAGAGTAGAGGGAAATTATGAGTTGGTACCTTATCCAATGGGAAATTTATGGGAAATTACTTCTAGCCAAGGGTACAACACAATTGTAGTGTTCAAACATTAGGGATGATAAATTCCCTATTTGGCAGTGGGATCTTGGAATTGGTCCTAATATACATATTCTCGATTCCATATCAATAATACAACAGGGATTCTTCAGACTTGTTTGGGACCCTTGTATAGGTGTATGAATTGCTTGAGGACGTGCAATTTTGGGGAGAGAGGACTACAATATCCATTTTCCCAAACACTGGGAGAGGAGAGTATATCATTATCCTGGCTTACAAAATAAAATTAATTAGGGACTATGAGAGAATTATTTAATTAAAAAGTGACTAAAGAAAAAATAAATATTATAAGTCGCTTTAATAAAAGAAGAAAAATACTCATGGTATTTCAATAGTCCATGATTCTTAAAGGAGATGATGGTTCACTCCATAGGCATGCATTTTGGAATTGTTGTTTTGTTGTTGCTGAGTTGAGCTCTTGGAGTTTGTCTAGTGAGATCCCACATTATGTAGAGGGTTAGTTTCAGTGCTCAGTGGTCTACCCTAGTTGATCTAGTGAGGAGGGTGGTTTTGATAATTTTAAATGTACCCTAGCGATTCAAAGAGGATGGATAAAATTAGATCCGCTCATTGGGCTTAATGTGGAGATCACAAAGAGAAGTCGATCATATCCCTCATAGGGGCATAACATTGGAGGAGCTATTTTTAGCCATTTAGATATTTGTTGATGTTTTTAATAGGTTCTCAAAACCCTATTTAATATAATAACGCTGAATTTTGTTGAGTTTGTTACTATTTCTCATATTAATTTTGAGTTGCATCATTTTTGGGTTTGCATATTACAAAATTTATTTATTGTATGAATAGTTTCATCGTATTATTTGAGCAATTTGGTTGGGTTTATACAAAGAAATTTATGGGTTAATTTTTTAAACAAAATTCTGAAAAAAAAAAAAAGAATTGTCAAATTGTTTTTCGAAATATTACAATTTATGACTTAGCAAGAGCTAAGACTCCAGGAGGGTGGGGAATCCTACTCCTTAAGCCTTATCACAATATGCGAAAGACATCCCCCAATGGGATTTGAAATCGAGTGGAGGGGATAACATCACATTGTACCAACCACTTAGTCATCCCATGAGAAGAATTTATGATATCCTCATAAAATATGAGGCTATTCCATCTTCCTTTCATATCTTTAGTTTATAGAGTTCTTTCCTTAGAGAAATTGCTTCTCACGCAGTACTTACCGAAAACAACTCTACCAATTTGTTATATATAGCTTTTGTTGTTTCCAACTTTGATGCATATGGGATTAATAGTCTTTTATAGATTCTATAAGAATCCTCTGGGCTCTAACTTCTCCCTTCATGTATTTAACATGTGCTTGATTATCTTCCTTTGCAGGTTTTGTTACCGATCCTTTGATGTGATTCATGTCCTTGTTTTCAATAATATTCAGGTCTGTCCTTTTCTTCCATGCAAGGTAATTTGCAGCCCTAACCAATTTATTTATTTCCTTGAAAAAGGACATTTTAGTATTATCGAATGTAATCATAGACCTACCCGAGAGTTTGTTATGTGCTTCCTCCTTGATGTTGAGAGAGGGTCTGCTTCTTGTGAGGTTGATGAGAGAGAGCTTGAATTACGATCCTTCTTGAGTGTTCTATTCTTCCTTCAATTTGAAGAGCTTCGACTTCTTTGAGTGATGATCATAGAAGACCTTCTACAATTTTCGATCCTTCTTCTTGTTTTCCTTCTTGAAGATGACTTCAATATAGTAGATGTAGGTCTAGGGTTTCGGATTGATGAAGATCTAGAATTCTTGCTTGGATTATTTTGACTTGCTTTGATCTTTCTTTGAATTTTGTCTCTTGTGTGCTCGCTTGCCTTTACTACCCTTTCTTGTCTTCAACACCTAACCTATGATACCATGTTGAGAAATGTAGGGCATGTAGTAGATAACAATTTCTCTTCTTGATAATTGCTTGTGATACTCTTTTACTTTCTTATTCTTGCATTCAATTCCTTGTTAGCTTATTAATGTGTTCTTCAGCATAATAATAAAAAATACAATTGACACAGTATATAGGCTTCTTCAGCCAGGGCCAAAACCTCTCACCTCTAGAGAAGAAAACCTGATCAAAATTATTCTTCTTAGATCTCCAGTTGATAAGTACCAAGACCATGACATAGGCCCTTGACTCTAGTATACTTCCAAGAACCTTGTCACCAACCTTGATACTTTGCCTCTTCCTTTGCTCTACCTTTCTCTTATTGTTTTCCTTGACTTCTTCTAGAGAACTCAGTCTCTATTCTTCTTACTGTTTCTCCTTGTCTTTCCCTAGAGAATCTTGGCCTCTAGGTATTTCTTGACTTCCTCTAGAGAGACTTGATCTCTAGACCTCTACTTCGACCTCCTAGAAGAATCCTTCTCTTGTTTCCTTAACTTCGCACTGCCCAAAAGAAATTGTTGCCCAGAATTTCACACTGCCCAAAAGAAATTGTTACCCAGAACTTCGCACTACCCTAGAAGATTCCCTTTAGTTGGCCCAGAAGAAACCCTAACTTCACTTTCCAAAAGAAACCCATTTCTTCCTTCTTCGCACTTATTCTTCTCTTCCTTTCTTCATCCTTTACTTCTTCCTTATTTCGCACTTCTTCTTGCATCTAATTGAGTTGAGTTCTTGTCTTCAAATGGAGGACGCGTTAGGCTATATATACCCTTCCTTCATTGTCCTTTAGACCGACTTGGCAATTGGAGTTAGGCCGACTTGATCTAGCATCTTTCTCATCATTTGTAGGTTGACTTGTTAGCTGAAGTTAGGCCAACTTGATCTAGTTGCTTTCTCGTCATTTGTAGGTCGACTTGAAGAGGTTTGGTGACAAGTTCTTGGAGGATATTTTACATAGATAATATTGACCTTTTACAAAGTGTAACATGACTTCATTTACATGGAAATAACTCTTACATTTTATGACTAGATGATAAATAAATCCTAAAGACTCTCAATTGGAGTCTTGACTCGAAAGCAAAAACCTTGCTCATGAAACCCATGAAGCAAGTCAATAAAATAATTTCATTTTTCTTTATTTACATCTTATTACATAAAATCATATTCACATGTCATTATGAAGACTGAGCCTAGTTACACTCTTCAACACAAAGACCACGTACATACACAGCTATGATGAATAAAATTTGCGTACAGTTTCCGCACCATAGTATTCTTAAGACTTGGGGTATTTACCATGGTATTGGCCCATAGTAATGAGCGCAACAACAGATATTTGATCCCGTCAAAAAATATCATCGGCATAACTACGCGATTGGCCTAAGGTATTGACTAAGGCCTAAGTTATATAAGGAGATGGAGATCAAAGTGCTAAGTGTCCAAGTTATGGGTTATTAATGAATGGTTTGATCTGAAACAGATGTGCACTAAGGACCATGAAGGAGGTTCAAATTTGTTAGATCTGAAAGCATTGTAGTGACTATTAAACATGTTTGCTTGATCGTTTATGATTATGACTAACAATGATAAATTTGTGATGGTAATGATATTCTGGCATGAACATGTAATGATATTCTGGCAATGGTAATGATATTCTGGCATGACTGTAAGGGTTGCAAAATATGTTTTGTGGTTGCAGCGAAGGAATGGTTCAGTAATTGCATATTTGTACGTATGTTTTCTTCAAAAAGGTCACGTACATACGCGGATCTACTTCAAGGGGGTCACGTATATATTCTGAAAAATTTCAGAATTTGTATGCAGGCGTGAAATATTAAACTATTGTCTCAATATAGGAAAACTATATTGGACACACAATCTGTTGGTTGAGAGAATATCTCAACCACACACAAATCTAGGAACACAGTTAGGAATAGACTCCTCTAGATAGAAACAATCACAATTGATACAAGTAGGAATTACATATTCCAACACACCCCCTTAATAAGTACTTGTCTCGATATCAATGTACAAAGTCTAGTTATAGTCAAACATAACAAAAAAATGTGTTGATGTCCATATAAAGGAACAACCATCCACCGGAATGCATGGGTGCTAACCGCTAGTACCCGCCAGTCTTGTAGGATGTCCTTCACATACATGGTTCTGTCAACCATTATAACTGCATACATGTACATTTACCTGAAAATCTCCCCTAATACCATCATCATGGGTTTTATCGAATCATCCTCAACGATGCTTTGTGCTCAGCTGGAAATATGTTGAGACTTATGATAAAGCAAGTTTCTCATGTGAGTAAGGTATGTCACTCCTGACCACTTAGACTTCGAAAATGTGAGCACTGAGGCTCCTATGTTGCCACTAGGGAACTGTAGCCACAAAGGCTATGTAGCCACTAGGGCACTGTAGCCAATAAGGCTCTATAGGTAAATCGGGCTTACATTCCACACTCCAACTCTTGGAGTTACCAGGTACATACATTATAAACACCACTACAAAAAAATTACATAGACTTGCTTACTAATAAAATGTGTGACTCATAATACACCATGCTAGTGAGTCTATCCCACAAACCCACACTAATTCACACAAACTCGATTGTCCATCATCCTCCAATATCTAATGTTGCCATTTTCTGTATCATGTCTTCATCATATCTAATAATCAATAATTCCTACAAATTTGTGTATTGTTGGAATGAACAGTTCCAACACACACTCAAAATTGTGACAATAGTTGGTCAAACCAATGTCACTACAACAAACATCCAATTTCTTCAACCAGATCTACATGAATGCATTTACATGTTAAGTTGATAATGCTTAACATGTTTTAGTTAAAAAATCATGAAGACAATTCATTTCATCAAAGCATTTACACTCAATACTCAGTGAAGGAGGCGTTTTCCCTGTGGTTGGGTACTAAATCAGTCCATCTCTAACTTTTCCACAATACTTTGAAAACCTTCACGCAACATCTGCAACAAGCTTCTTGCACACAGCTCCATGTCATATCCCAACTTGTCAATTTCCTCCACAACCTGTAGCCAAATTTTGATGGGCTTCGGCTCATGCATTGAATTGTGACCCTCAACATTCTCCACCCCTGGCTGGGCCCTCCACGCTTTTGCTACGTGAATCCACTCTTTGCGATCTGTACCAGCACCGATGTTTCCACCCTCACCAATGCACACTCCAACTCCCTTTCTCAGCTCGTTGTGGACTGCAAGCACGAACAGGCCGCTCCACTCAGGCACGCAGTCACTGTTGGTTAAACCGACAGCTCATGCCAAAGCCACATAACCTCTTCAACTCCAACAATCTATGTTCTCGACCTCCCATGTTGCTGCCAACTGTTAGGATCGATCACCAAAAGGAATCCACTAGATGTTGATCGCTCGACATGCAGGTATTGAAGGCATAATTCCTAACACTATCAGCTCTTAAACTAGTTCTGTCAATAATGCCAAACATCACTCGCTGCAACAGCGTCAAGTTGCTCAGAGGGCATAAATTTGGCACTCAACAATCTCCTCACACCATCACTGATATGGCGATCTAGAAATGTCTAGGCATTCCCAAATTCTAGTGAGTAATCTGTTAGCATGTAAAGTTCAGTGGATGCATAAATTCATCCTAGAAGAGTACGCTTGGCATACCAGTCAAGATTTGTTGATTGGTCACTAGTAGCATGCCAAATTTCATCCATTAAAATAGCCCTTTTCTTAAAGCTAGTTGGAAGATTGAGTGGACTTGCCTGAATGTTAAATGATTGGGGCCATCCATATCTCATTATTCGTAACAGAAACCAAAGCATCTAGATCCTCATTCGGCAACTAGTACTTGAACGAAACCCCAAGTCCCTTTACGCCCTCAGTCTTATTGCCTTCAGTGCTCTTGTGACGCTCTTCGGACTTAGGCTAAGTAGGAGGAGGTTCAACGAATTCATTATTTTTTGAGAGCTTTCTCGACTCGAACCCTCAACTCATACATAACATTTTTTCTCTAATTCCTTCAAATCGGACACACAGTTACTCTCCTCCTTGAATGAAGAATGCATTTGTTGCCTTCTTTCCTCGGCAACTGATGCCCCTGCTCAACACCAAGCCATTGAATTTCCAAGCTGGATGCCCACAAATTACAAGCAACCTTGACTTGATTTCAGATCCTAGTAGCCAAACCACCATCACAACTCTCGGCACGCATATATAGATGGACAAACAAAAATTAAAAACAATACAAATATACTCTATTATTTCCTCAGCCCATGAGGGGCCAAGGCCCAGGCCCTCACAGGCTTTGGTACCAACTTAAATTTTGATAGTGCACACCATATCTTACATTCATTAATCAAATATGATATTACATATATACAGGAGTATTATCTCAAGATAGGAAAACCATATTGGACACAAAATCTGTTGGTTGAGAGAATATCTCAATCACACACAAATATAGGAACATAGTTAGGAACAGACCCCTCCCGATAGAAACAATCACAACTAAGACAAGTAGGAATTACATATTCCAACAATGAAGGTGTTCTTTTACAAAAGTCGTGAACAATTGCTAGGGTTTTGAAGCATGAACTATTAATGATGGTTGATCAGTTCATATATGTTTGTTGTTGTCTGTCAATGATATCTCTCTCATAATGATCTGTGTTTGAAAGTACTAGTTGGGTTGAACTGATTATAATATTAAATAAGTGGTGATGCTATTGTATAATGATCTGTATTTGGTTCTGTGATCTCTGATGGGTTTAGTATGGGTACATTGATTGTTTTAGTGTGCCAGTGATTCTGATTCACGTATCAATATTTTTAAGATCTATACGTCGGTATTCTTCAAGAGAAGCACGTAGATACAGAGGTATGATTAAGAACAATAATGTATTCAATCTAATGTATGCTTGATCAGGGTTTGCAGTGACAACAGTTGGTTTCTATGATGGGTAACAATGTTTGGTTTGGTATATTGATGAGTGGTTATGCATTAGCATGATCTATTATATCTTTATCTAGTTGCAACAGTTGATTTGATGATTCAGTTGGTTCAATATTTGAGTAATTGATTTCAGAATAGTTGAAAGTGGATATAGTTTGAAACATTCTGAAAAGTGATCCGTAAAGAGTTGAGGATAACAGTCCTTGAAAGGAGGTTGTAGCTCCCTTCCAGTAGGAGCTAGAAAATGAGAGAATTTTGTAGCCTTTTGCAGGTAGGAGTCTACATACTAGTTAAAGTCTGCACTAGTACAAGATTGTAAGAAGATTATTTTATTTTTAAAAGAAGATAGAGACAACAACAACGGTGGTTTTCTCCCACATTGATTTTCCACCTAAAATCTTGGTGTTCATGTGCGTTGATGTGTTTCTTATGTGTTGATGATTTATCTGCTCTCTACTGCTCATAGTTTCTGCTTAATACACGTTTAAATGAAGTAATGATGCACATGTTAAAGATTACCAAATAATGAATTATATGTAAATGTAGTTGAATGGATATATGCAATTTTCTTTCATCATAGCTGTGTATGTACGCGGGTTCACTGAATAACAGTCGCGAATAGAAATTGGAATAAGAAAAGTAAAGTTGAAGTAATTTTTAAAATATTGATTCACCCCCCCACCCCCCTTAGTGTTTTTCCTAACAATTGGAATCAGAGCAGGTCCTTCAGAAGAAGCTTGATCTCTTGAAGGAAGATACATCAAGATGAGAAATCAAGAGGGAGTAGCATTTATCAGGCCACCATTGTTTAATGGATCCAACTTGGTTTCCTAGAAAGTCAGAACAAGAGCTTATCTGCAGTCACTTGGAGCTTGTGTTTGGGTAATCATTGAAGAAGGCTATCAGTATTCATCCTCCATTCCCACAGATGAAGCAGAAAAGAAAAATATGAGGCCAATGCAAAGGTTGTCAACGCTCTATTGGGAAGCTTGGCATAATCAAAATTTGTAGAGGTCATGCAGTTGAATATTCCAAAGGCTATATGGGATAAGATCATCCAGAGTTATGAAGGTGAAACTAAGGTAAAGAGTGTCAAACTTCAAAACTTTCGAATTAAATATGAAACCCTCATAATGCATAGTGATGAAAGTATTGTAATTTTCTTTCTTAGGGTGGATGATATAGTTAATTCAATGAGAAATCTTGGTGTTGAAGTAAAATAATCAATTCACGTTGAGAAAATCCTAAAATATCTAACCTCAAAATTTGATTTGAAAGTCTCTGCCATTGAAGAAATGCAAAAATTGGAAAACCTTACTGTTGACCAGCTTCATGGGATCTTAACAACTTAAGAAATGAGAAAAAGTCTCCTTCGGATATCAGAGAAGCAACATTCAAAGCTACTTCTAAATGAAAAGAAAAAGAGGAGCTTAAGGAATCAAGTTATGTATTAGATGAAGAAGACATGAAATTTGTAAAGAAACTCCATGTAGGAACTAGCAGATTTAGAGGTAAGATTCCTTTTAAAAAAATTTCTTGTGGAAGAGTTGGTCATTATGCTGCTAAATGGCCTTATAAAGAAAACCATGAGAAAGGGGAAAATTCTGCAAAAGTAAATTTTAGCGGGAGGTTTGAAAACAAGAAAAGTTTCTACACGCACGAAGATAGTGATGGTCTTTCAAATGGTGAAGAGGGTGATTATTATCAAGAATATCAATTACTTATGGAATTTGAAGATAAATGTATTGATGATGTTTGATGATGTTTTTATGGATTTTCTAGAAGAAAATGATAATCTCATTGAAGAAATAGCTTAGCTTAAAATTCGTTTAGAAGAAGCTAAATTAGCAGAAGAAACACTGAAGAAACAAATTCTAGAAAAGGAGAGGCATAATGAAAAGTTCGAACTAGAAATAGTAAGTCTAAGAAAGGAACTTGAGAAAACAAAAGGTCTAAACCTTAGATTTGTTAAAGGATCTGAGACCCTAGAAGAAATCATCAAAGTAGAATGCTCTCCTTTAATAAAAATAGGTCTTGAATACAATGGAGAATCATCAAAGACTGTAAAATCTTCCGAAACAGGTACATGAAACTATCTCAATGCAGTAAAGGGAGGTACTCAACAAAATTCCAACTATCAGAAAAGGAATGAATGATCAAATGTCTCTCAGGTAAATCACCCTTACCACAATCAAAAGGGAATTTACACAAAAAGGTATTATACTCGTAGAAACTTCTACTTCAATGATCAAAGCTTCACTTGTCATAATTTTGGTCATAAGGATGCTCAATGTGTTGCTTATAAAACTATCATGACTAGAGAAACAAGAAAACAAAAGAATGAGATTGGAATAAATAAATACTCTTACAATACTTTCTCACCTCTCCAAGATGTAACAATTTTTTTTGTCTGCAATAACTTTGGGAATAGAGAAACTGAATGCAGAAGTAAAATGAGACCAACTCTTTAGAATGAACAAAAAGGCAACAACATCCAAGGTATGGAAAAATAAAACCATAGAATCTAAAAATTGTGGTTTAGCTTTGTATGCATGAGATCAATAAAAATTTGTTACATTGATAATGGATGCTCAAAGCATATGATAGGTGATAAAGATAAGTTTATGCCCTTTAATGAAATAAAGAAAGAAAATAACGTAACCTTTGGAAATAACTTGCCTGCTTCTAAAAGGAATTGTTTCGCTAAAGGATAAGGTTAAAGTTGGAAATGTCTTGTTTGTTGATGGATTAAGACATAACTTGTTGAGTGTTAGTCAAATGTGTGACCAAGGACATGAGGTTGTTTTCATATCAAAGAATTGTGTGGTATGAAATCTAGATACAGGTAAGCTCATAATAAAAGGAACAAGAACTCCAGGTAATGTATATGTCTTGGAAGGCGGACAAGAGCATTTTTACTTGAGAAAATCAAAATAATGTTGGCTTTGGCACAAAAGATTGGGACATCTAAGCTTCACGCAATTACATAAGACAAGCAGAATGGGAGTAGTACGTGGCTTGCCTAATATCTCTCCGCCTGAAAACAACATATGCAAATCATGTCAATTCGGTAAGAAAACCATAGTTCAGTTTAATGCTAAAGAAGGTACTTCAAGTAAGCCACTTGAACTTTATTCATATTGATTTGTGTGGTCCTATGAGAAAGAAGTCTCCTCGAGGTGAACAATACTTCATATTATTCATTGATGATTTTACTAGAATGTGTTGGATTGGCTTATTGAAACATAAAGATGAAGCATTTGATAAATTTAAGGTCTTCAAAGCTCTAGTACAAAATGAGTTAGACTTATAAATCAAATGTCTTAGATCTGATAGAGGAGGAGAGTTTATATCAGATGAGTTGTTAAACTTTTGTGAACAATATGGTATCAAGAGGCAGTTTTCTATAGCTAAAACTCCTCAACAAAATAGAATGGTGGAAAGAATGAACTTAACAATCCAACAAATGACACATGCCATGCTTGACGATTTTGGAACACCTCATACCTTCTAGGGAGAAGCAGTGCATACAGCCGTAAATATCCTCAACAAATCTCATATTCGGGTAAACAATGATAGAAATCCTTATGAACTATGGTTTGGTAAGCCTCTATCTATCAAACATATTCAAGTTTTTGGAAGCAAATGTTACATAAAGAATGATGATGATAAACTTGGAAAGTTTGAATCTAGAGTTGATGAAGGAATTCTCCTTCGATGCTCCTCTAGAAGTAAAGGATATTAATGTTATAATAAAAGGCTTCAAAAGGTTGTTGAATGCATTGATGTTGTAATTGATAAAGCATCCACAGGTACCCAAAGGGAAGCACCAGCAGATGACAAACTTGTTCCTACAACAAGCCAAAAGGATGTAGGAGAAGGAATTAATGAAGCACCAGAAGGAGGAATTGAAAGCACAAAATAATAAAAAAAGACTCCTTCAAGGTATTCTCAGAAAAATCATCATGAATCTCAAATTATAGGTGAAAAGGAAGCTGAAGTACAAACTAGAAGAACTCTTGTTGGGATTTCTAGTTATCTAGCCTTATTATCCACTATTGAACCTCAAAATGTAAATCAAGAAAACAAAGATGAATGTTGGGTTAAGGAAATGAATGAAGAACTTGATCAAATAGAAAAGAACCATACAGGGGAACTAGCACCAAGAACATGTGATAAAAATGTTATTGGGACAAAATGGGTTTTCAAAACAAACTAAATGAAAATGGAGAAGTAATTAGAAACAAATCAAGACTGGTATGAAAAGGCTATGCTCAACAAGAAGGAATAGACTTTGAAGAAACATTTGCACCCATAGCCAAAGTTGAAGCCATAACAATGATCCTTTCATTTTCAAGCTTCCATAACTTTAAAGTTTATCAAATGGATGTTAAATCTGCATTTCTAATTGGAGATCTAGAAGAAGAAGTTTATATTGAAGAACCTGAAAGGTTCATTTTAGGAAATGATAAAAATATTGTCGGAAAACTTAAGAAGGCTCTATATGGGCAAAAACAAGCCCCATGTACATGGTACTATCGTCTTGACAGGTATCTTCAACAACAAGGCTTCACCAAGGGGTCCACAGATAACAATTTATATATAAAGATGGATAAAGATAAAGTTTTGATAGTTGTTGTTTATGTTGATGACATCATGTTTGGAAGCAATGAAGAATCTATGAGTCAAGGATTTGCTTCATTTATGCAATAAGAATTTGAAATGTCCTTACTTGGTGAAGTAATATACTTTCTTAGTCTTCAAGTTCAGCAAGCAAAGAATGGTATTTTTCTCTCACAAACCAAGTACCTCAAGCATATTTTGAAGAAATATGGAACGAAAGATTGCAAGCATGTATGCACACATATGGTAACAAGATGTAATCTTAGTTCACATGATGATTCTCCTTCAGTAAACCAAACAAAATACATATCTATGATCATGAGCTTACTCTACCTTACAGGCACAAGAACAGATATTATGCATGCAATTGGGTTGTTGGATGATTTCAAGAAAATCCTAAAGAAACTCATCTCCATGCAATCAAGAGAATATCCAAGTATTTACAAGGAACTCAAGATTTTGGTATATGGTATCCCAAAGATGCAGATTTTACACTTCATGCTTACATAGATGAGGATTGGGCAGGTAATATTGATGATTGAAATAGTACTAGTGGAGGAGAATTTTATTTGGGACCTCACTTGGTATCATGGTTCAACAAAAAACAAAACTCCATTGTTTTATCTATTGCTAAGGTAGAATATGTTGTTGATGCATCTTGTTGCACTCAACTTCTATGGATGATGCAAACATTGCAAGACATTCAAATAACTTGTCCTCAACCTATACCTAGTCTATGTGATAATACTAGTGCCATAAGAATTTCTAAAAATGCTCTCATGCAGTCAAAAACCAAACATATTCCAATCAGATATCAATTTCTAAGAGAACAAGTGCTTGAACAAAAGGTCAATCAGAATATGCTCCCTCAAAGGAACAAGTTGCATATATACTTACAAATCCACCTACACATGATTCCTTTGAATATCTCAAACATAAACTAGGAGTGATCTATGCCACATCACTTTGTTAATTATTCTGATAGACATTTCATGTTCAGGGGGAGATGGGACTGAAATTATTATAGTTTACTTTATGTACGCGTATCACATGAGGGACAGTCGCCTATATACGTGAGTTTGGTTCTAGATAGTAGTGTATGTTTCTTTATGAAGAAGAAACTATGGGACAAACTCAAGGAGAGGTTATAATGTATTTCAGTCAGTGGTTTTGTGGCCCTCTACTTCTGATGTTGATTGGTTACAGTTTATTGTCGCTCAAACAAACCTTAGAAGTAATATTGGCTTATGATGGTCGCTATATGACATTGCTTCTTTGATGGTCTTACTGATTGATGAAGTTCCTTTGATGACTTCACTGTGTGTTGGAATTGATAAGTCTAGCCTGTTAGAAACCCTTCATGTACTTTCTGATTTATTCCTACCTACTTTTTTTGTTAATTAACAAGTTATTTACCATGTAAATACTGGAAATAAATACAAGTGCATGTTCAACACATTACATATCATCAACTGAAGGAAACACAAACAAGCACACAAGTGACATCGTTGTTTTTGGACTAATGTCCCTGGAAAAACCCAATGCGGGAAAACCGATGCAGCTATATGAGGGTTGATTTATTAAGCAGTTTCAAAATACAATCTGGGTGCCAAATCCGACTCACCCAACAAAGAAAAATCTCGGCAGTAGTACCTCTCTACTCGAAAGCAGATATTCCGGCTGAAACCCCAGGTAAACACTCTGGCAGCTCCATAGCTCCAATCTGCCCCTCGAAACCCCAGCGTCAACCTCTCTCTGGCCCAGCGTTAGCCCATCACCACTCTGGCATGGCCTTCGTCAGCCTCTAGAGGCACTGCATCAATCCTCTAGCCCTCTGGGTCACCCACGTTGGCCCTCTGAGGCACTGCGTAGCTCCTGGTTGCCTCTACGTGAGACCTGGCTGGCTCTGCGTGAACCCTTGGCTGCTTTTGCGTCCCTCTCTCTGACTACTATGTTGATCCTCTCGATGTTATCTATGCCTCTCTGCTTTTGTATTCTCTGCCCCTCAGTTGAACTCTAATCACTCTCTCAACTTTCTCAGCAAACCTAGCCCCAGAAAGTCGAAATCTTGATATTTTGGTGTGTTCTCCAAGTGACCCTCAAGCCTCCTCTTATACTTTTCTCGTTGACAAATCAATGGTCGAGATTAAGTCTCTAATCAATGTTTAAAATTAGATCTGGCTTGATCCATGACTTTTGGACCATTCTAACACAGTTTTATATTAATTCACATTAATATTTCAATTTCCCTAAGTTTAGACTTAGGGACTCCATTAAAAATATTAATTATTTTAATATCTCCCAAATTGTTTAGAATCTGCCCAAACCCTTTCTGGTTATTGGATATCTCACGTGCCTTAGCCTCTCCGCCAATTTTCATGGCTAGAGCACATCCGATGCTACCCCAAATAAACACTCCCTCCTAGCGAGGACTATGCTCTAGTAATACTCCTCACTGAGCATCACTTTGATCATCCGGCATCGGTCCCTATGTTGATGCTAGCCCTGTTGCCCAACATCCTCTACATTGTTGCATCATGTACTGCTACCCATGGCCCTGCCATTGCCACTGTTGCATTCGTACTGCAACTCCTTCTGCATCCGTGCTGCTTCCCATGGCCCTACCACTGCCACTGTTGCATTTGCATTGCAACCTCTCTCATCATGTTGCATTGTGCTACCCATAACACTACCACTGCTAATTGCTGCATTGCAACCCAGTTACTGAGAAGTAAGTAACTGATCTCCCAACTCTGACATCTCCATTAGGCTAGAAACACTCATGATGCTGAAGCTCCCTTTTTCACTGACAAGTGCTCCCTCTCTGACCTCTGTGCTGCTGCAACAACTCTGTGCATCTCGCACCATTGCACACCTCTTTATGCCATCCTGCACTAGTGCAACACTCCCATGCTTCTCGCACTGCTACCTCACATTGTCTTGGGAATCCTGCACTGTAGCTCCCTCTCTCGCTCCATCTGCATTCGTCTCTACTAACATCTGCCAGCACTGCTACTCCTCTTCGGGGCTCCCGTAGCCAGGTATAATCTAAGAGGTTAGGTACCCCAAGGATCTTTCCCTTCATCGCCTGTAGTTCGTCTAACTATAGGTCGATGTCTCCCCACTTCCACTCAAGTGGCATGTGTGAACTCATGGTACAGTCATCGTCTGTCTCCACTTCCTTCTCTGCCCTTGTTGGCGCAGTCTTGGTCTCGGAGGCCACTCCCTTCTCTTCTTCCTTGGACACTGGGTCGCATAATGACCCAGCTCCCCACATTGGAATCATTTGACCTTGGAGAGGTCCTTCTTCTTTCGTTTCTCTTGCTTTCCCTCAAATGCTAAGGTAGCCTCCACCTCCTCCTCCTTCTTGATTCTAATCCCCTTGTTGTTGCTTCTCGCCTTGCTTAACCTTCTGATCTCTTCTTGGTGAAGAGTAGCCCACATTTCCTCCCAATCTAGAAGGGTCACCCTGCCTAGTATGCTCAGACAAACACCTCCCGGTCTTCTGAGATTGCATTCAGGGTTGTTCTCACCATCAATTCTTGATCCGGCGTGGCCCCTACGGAAGCCAGTTGATCCCGGATCTCCTTCAATCGACCGAGGAAGGGGTCGATATGTTCTCCCTTCTGCGTCTGGTATGATCGGAGTTGATTTTCTAACAACATCCTTCTCTGCACAGAACTATGTTGGTACAATTTCTTTAGGGCCTCCCACATCTCATTTGTCATTTCCTTTTCGGAAATATGTGGTACTACATGGTCCTTGACCCCGTCAAGGATGATGCTCTTGGGCCTCGCCATTGCCTCCTCGTACTTGTCATTATCAACTAGGTCAACTGGGATACCTATTGTCCTCAAGGCGAAGTACTTGACACGATTCATGTCTAGAACAGATAGGATTATAGCTTTCTAGACTACGAAGTTTGAGGCTCTGTCCAGTTTGTCCTGGTCTCTTACCCCATTCACCGCCATCTCGCTGCTCCTCTACTTCCCTCTTGGAAGTTCTCCGTATGACTCACTATGAGCCTTGGTTTCCCCCCTGGAAACCCTTCTGCTAATGTCGAGATGCCCCCACTCCGATCCTTAGTGTTGCTGCACCACTGATCCAGATTTCTTGGCTAGAAACCCTCAGTAGCAACTCCCTCCTCCTTGGTCTTGCCCTGTTAGGTATTGTTCTGACTACAGTACCCCACCAGCTCCACTCTACTTACCCACAGCCTCCTAAACCCCAGCAAACTGAAGGTTAGAGCTCCTAGGCTCTACGCAATCCCGATACTGGCAAATTAGCCTCCTCATCCAATGGCATCAGCCCTCCTGGCCTTTACATGAGCCTACCTTTTCCTCCCTCAGCCTCTGTGCTGCCTCTTCCTGGCTCAATCTTGATGATGTAAGCACTGTGTCACCCCTTCCTTGCCGCTACTCTGCTAGGAACAACTTCTGTCACTCGGTTTAGCTGTTTTTTGCTGTTGTTGTTCTACTCAGATGATTTCCTTAGTTATTCTGTGATCTGCAACCACGCTCCGATACCATGTTGGAATTTCTAAGTCTAACCAGTTATAAACCCTTCATGTACTTTCTAATTTATTCCTACCTACTTGTTCTATTAATTAACAAGTTATTTACCATGTAAATACTAGAAATAAATACAAGTGCATGCTCAACATATTACAGATCATCAACTGAAGGAAACACAAACAAGCACGCAAGTGACACCGTTGTTTTTGGACTAATGTCCCCGGAAAAACCCAATGCAGGAAAACTGGTGCAGCTATCTGAGGGTTTGATTTATTAAGCAGTTTTAGAATATAATCTGAGTGCCAAATCCGGCTCACCCAACAGAAAAAAAAATCTCATTTGTAGTACCTCTCTACTCAAAAGTAAATATTTTGACTGAAACCCCAAATAAACACTTTGGCAACTCCACAGCTCCAATTTCCCCCTCGAAACCCCAACGTCAACCTCTCTCTGGCCTAGTGTTAGCCCAACGTCACTCTGGCTTGGCATGCGTCAACATCTGGAGGCACTGTGTCAGTCCTCTGGCCCTCTGTGTCACCCACACTAGCCCTCTGAGGCATTGCAAAGCTCCTGGGTGCCTTTGCATGAGCCTTGGCTGGCTCTGTGTGAACCCTTGGTTGCTTCTGCATCCCTCTCTCCAGCTACTATGCGGATCCTCTCGGTGCTATCTCCACCTCTCTGCTTCTGTATTCATTGCCCCTCAACTGCAACGATGATCACTCTCTCAATTTTCTCAGCAAACCCAACCCCAGAAAGTTGAAATCTTGATCTCTTGGTGTGTTCTCCAAGTGACCCTCAAGCCTCCTCTTATTATTTTCTCATTGACAAATCAACAGCTGAGATTAAGTCCCTAATCAATGGCTAAGATTAGATATGGCTTGATCCATGACGTTTGGACCATTCTAACACAATTTTATATTAATTCACAATAATATTTTAATTTCCCTAAGTTTAGACTTAAGGACTCCATTAAAAATATTAATTATTTTAATATCTTCCAAACTGTTTAGAATCTTCCCAAACCCTTTCTAGGTATTGGAGATCTCATGCCCCTTAGCCTCTCCACCAATTTTCGTGGCTAGAGCACATCCGATGCTACCCCGAATCAACACTGTGAACATGATCAATCCTGACATTGAACAAATGGCACAGGTTCAGGGGGAGAATTTGTTATATTTCTAATAATGCATCGTTGGCATTATGACTTCTTGAGCATTCCTTATTGCATAAGGATGATCATATTGTTGTTATCAAATGATCATAGTACAAATTATTATATGGTGAATGATGGTTGATGATGACTATCATGGTCTTCCTACCTCTCTATTGAGATCTTTGGTTTTGGTTTTAAATGTCATATTTGTCTCTTGATGTAAAGGTCATATAAAGACCCACGATGTAAAATTGTAATATGCAATCAAGTAAATTATGTATGTAATCCCTTTGTTTTGGGCACTTGATGTAATCCCACTATGTTGGGTGATTGATGTCAGCATGAGTCTTTGATGATAGGAAAAACCATATCTAGCTCATTCATAGCATCATGTACTTCTTTGTATATCTTCTAGAAGTTTTAGCATATGCTTAGGGGGAGCATGGTCAATGCTCATATTCAGCAACATCAGTTTTGCAATACTCATCTCTCCAAAAGTAGAATGAAGTATTAACTCAACATTGGCCAGCCCTTTGCCCTTGATGTCAAAGGGGGAGAGAAGCTTGATGTTTGGAGAATGCTTGGTGACTTGGGAAAGAAGCTTGGCATGTCTATAGATGTGTTTACATATACTTACAGGTGGTGGTAACCAAACACCAAAGTGGTTGGCATCAAGTCCAAAGGGGGAGATTGTTGGCATTATGACTAATGTGTTGTCCTTGATGGAAACCTTCTTGATAAAAATGTCAACATGATGGTAGCAAGATGAGTATACAGGCTAGTACAAATGTGACAAAGATATTAGACAAAGGAATGATAAAGGTAAAGTGTATAAAATATATGCTGGTCCTATGAACAAAGACCGCGTACATACGCAGGTATGGTGAAGCAAAGTCACATACAGTTTCTACACCATAGTATTCTCAATACCAGGGATCTTTACCATGGTATTGGCCCATAATAATTAGCGTGACAACAAATATTTGATCCCGTCAAAAAATACCATCGGCATAACTATGGGATTGGCTAAGGCCTAAGCTATATAAGGAGATAGAGATCAAAGTGCTAAGTGTGCAAGTTATGGGTTATTAATGAATGGTTTGATCTAAAACAAGTGTGCACCAAGGAGCATGAAGGAGGTTCAGATTTGATAGATATGGAAGCATTGTAGTGACTAATAAACATGCTTGCTTGATCCTTTATGATTATGACTAACAATGATAAGTATGTGATGGTAATGATATTCTGACATGAACATGTGACAATAAGGGTTGCAAAATATGTTTTGTGGTTGCAACGAAGGAATGATTTAGTAATTGCATATTTGTACGTAGGTTTTCTTCATAAAGGTCACATACATACACAGATGTACTTCAAGGGGGTCGTGGATATATTCTACAAAATTTTAGAATCTGTACACAGGTGTGAAATATTAAAAGTGCATACATATGCTAGTTTTCTTTATAAAAGTCGTGTACAGCTGGTAGGGTTTTGAAGCATGAACTGTTAATGATGGTTGATCAGTTCATATATGCTTGTTTTTGTTTGTCATTGAAGTCTCCCTCATAATGATCTGTGTTTGACATTACTTGTTGGGTTGAACTAATTATAATGTTAACTAAGTGGTGATGCTACTATATAATGATATGTATTTGGTTATATGATTTGTGATGGGTTTAGTATGTGGTATAGTGATTGTTTCAGTGTGTTAGTGATTTTGATTCAGGTGTCAGTATTTTTTAGATCTATACGCGAGTATTCTTCTGTAGAAGCGTGTACATACACCTATATGGTTAAGAATAGTAGCGTATACAATCTAATGTATGCTTGATCGGGGTTTGTAGTGACAACAATTGGTTTATGTGATGGGTAACAATGTTTGGTTTAGTATATTGATGAGTGGTTATGCATTGGCATGATCTATTCTAGCTTGATCTAGTTGCAACAATTGATTTGATGATTCAGCTGGTTCAGTATTTGAGTAATTGATTTAAGAATAGTTGAAAGTGGATCCAGTTTAAAACATTCTAAAAAGTGATCCATAAAGAGTTGAAGATAGCAGTCTTCAAAAAGGGGGTTGTAGCCCCCTTCCAGTAGGAGCTAGAAAATAAGAGAAGGTTGTAGCTTTTTGCAGGTAGGATTTTGTGTACTAGTTAAAGTTTGCACCAATACAAGATTGTAAGAAGATTATTTTATTTTAAAAAGAGGACAAAGACGACAACAACGGTGGTTTTTTCCCATATTGGGTTTCCACCTGAAATCTTGGTGTTCAAGTGTGTTGATGTGTTTATTATGTGTTGATGGTCTGTCTTCTCTCTACTGCTCATAGTTTCTGCTTAATACACGTTTTAATGATGTAATGATGCACTCGTTAAAGATTAACAAATGATGAATTATACGTAAAGCTAGCTGACTAGATATATGCAGTTTGTTTTCACCATAGTCGTGTATGTATGTGGCTTCACTGAATAACGGTTGTGTGTAGAAATTGGAAGAAGAAAAGTAAATTTGAAGTATGTTTTAAATTATTGATTCACACCCACCCACCCCACCTGGCAGTATTTGTCCTAACAACATGGATCTATTTTTAGATTGAGAAAACTTGAGGAAAAATTTTCTCCCTTTCAGTGAGTTATAGGTCTAGAGTTAACATGGATTTATGCTGGTACATATTAACATGGATTTATGCTGGTACATAAGACAATGTATCATAACATGTATGGGGTCCTCAATCTCATTATTTGCACTATAAGCGTAATTTTTTTTCTCTATTTATGTTTTTTCCATCTTCCCTTTTTCAATGTGAGTTGATGAGAACTTAACTTGAATTAAAAGGTAAATGTGTTCATGCATAGAATTTATCTCAATAATATAATTTACGTTGACCATGAGGTGGATGAATCAATAAAATGAAAGGATGTGTGTATGAAATCTCAAGCGACTCACTCTTCAAAGAAGAACAAGGAAGAATAATCCATAGGGAAATTTAGAGAAAGAATTGAGCCCTCTTCCAAGAAGAAGAATAAGAAGAAGAAATGAATGAAAGAACTCATCCCTTTTGATAAAACATTGGAACATCGTGAAGGAAGGATGAAAATTAAGAGATTTCACTAAGGACAACGAGAAATGTAAAAAGTGTTTGAAGAACTCAAACCAATATTAAACATTTCATTAACATCGGAAGATAACACAACCAAATCAAAGGGAGAAATATAATATGATAGAACATTTGTATTTACTTCCATAGAATACGTGTAGGATTTGTGGATAAGAATCAAGAATTACATAAAATTACATGTATAAATTTAATTCTCTTTCAAAGAAAGCGAAGATGGAAAATATGCTTCCAACACTAATCCATGAGAGAAGAATGAGCAAAAACCTAGAACAAAACAATTGCAAAAAAATGAAGTAAAGAGAAAACCATTGACAACACAGTTTCTTGAGGAAAACCATTCAAGGAGAAAAAAACCAAAATTGTAAACACTTAATGTATTACCAAAACACTAAATGGTTACAATACAAAGTATATGTACTTTCAACAAAAGTGTTCAATACTAACATAAGAGAACTCTAGAGAAATTTTAGTAGCATAATAGTACATTCAAACTTACACTTTGTTTTACTCCAACCCTAGCACTAAATAAATAGCCATAACAATATTATAAACCATTTATGTTTTTTATTCTATGTGCTAGAAACCACCAACAAATAATTGGCCAACTATTATTGTTTAGCGTAAATTGACTACTTGTGATCTATAGGTATTCCTTGCCACTATTCAAACAATGATTCCCTATCGCTACTTTACATTTACTCATTTCTCCAATACAACACTACAAGGTGTATGACATGCATGTCCCAACACTCTCGCACTTATCATATACCTTGCAAGGGGATTAGGGAGATTGTATCAAACTAGAGTCAATAGCTAGGGGCCATAAGGCCCAAAGACTTACAATGCCATATAAAACAACTTGTGCTCATTAGTTTTTTCAATGCATCTACATCATTTTGAAAATTGTCAATTTTTTCTAGTATCACTTTTTCATCCTCTACCATGTCCTTAACAAAATGATATTGGCTCTGTATATGCTTTGCCTTCACATGAAATGTTGGATTCTTAACTAGACAAATGGAATTGTTATTATCACATTGAACTATAATAGCTCTCTGACTTAGCCCTACTTTTGAACGTAGTTTCATAAGTCAAATGGACTCCTTGTAGCCATTACTATCTTCCAAATACTTTGCCTCTACAATGGACAAAACAGTGATAACTTGTCACTCACTCATACAACTTATTGCTCCACTAATTGAAACGTGTATCCACTCATAAATCTCCTTCTCTCTCATCCCTTGTCCAATCAGGATCCACATAGCCTTGTATCTCCATTGAGTGTGGGTCCCTTAAAACATCACTATAATAGTAGATGGAATATTTAGAATATTTGAACAAATACTTGAAGACCCTCTCCATTGCAACCCAAAATTAGACATGAATAGACTCAAGACTCCTTCTATTTGGGCAAGGTATGCTCTAGTACAAACCATTGAATATATCGTAGTATCATCTACACTAGCATAAGGAACATAAGTCATATCCTCCATCATTGTGGGTGTTGTAGGACACTGTTGTTTTGAAATCTTAGTTCCCAAAGAAATTACAACACTCAATGGTTTGCAATTTTCCATGCAAAACCATTATAACATAGAGTTTACATGCTTACTTTGGCTTAACCAAAGATAATAATTGCTCTATCTATTTTGATCTCTTTTCCTAAGATATATTTTGTAGCTCCCAAGTCTTTCATATCAAACTGCATTGAAAATTGAGATTTCAAATCACAAATCACATCCTTGTTGTTACCAAATAATAACATATCATCTACATATAAAATAATAATAAGAAAAATACAGTTACCGACTTAATGAGAATTGTGACCTTAAAACGAGAACTCTGGCACAAAAAACCCAAATTTTTTAGTCAAAAACACCAAAATCAACCCCCATTTCAAAAGGTGGCGCTACCTATAGCACCTTTTTTGGGGGTGAATAAAATCACAACTTATTTGAAATTGCAACCTTGAAAACCAATACTATTGTGGAAAATTAACTAAAATTAACCCTTGAATCACAAAGTGTCAAAATCGCAGCCTTCAAAGCCAATATTGTTATATAAATTTGACCAAATTTGACCCTCAAATAAAAAAATGGTGATACCAATAGCAATACTTTTTATTTTTAGTAAATTACCAATTAATTAAACATGTAGCATTCATTATGGATACCATTGCAAATGGAAAACATAAAACTAACTCTTAAATTGAAAAATTGTGTCACTTGAAAATTATTTCTAAAAAATCATTTAAAAAAAATTATATAACATAGCCTTTTTAAAATTTTAAATAAAACAACAAAAATTGGAATTAAATTTAAGTAAGTCTTTTAATACTAGGAGGACACAACCAAAACTCTTTCTAATAGGTGGTCGTGGGGAGCCCAAGCCTTGTTTTTTGAAGAAATTTAATAAGCATGGTATTAAAAGAAAGGTTGAGGAAGTCTTTAAGGAAATTGGAAACATTTTAGGGTCTTTTTATGACGTTGATATGTCATTTATGCAAATCGGCTATATGAGTATGGAAAGAATTCTCGTTAGGTTAAATTGTGTTAGGGGCCTTCCGGATGCCATCACAAATAAATAGAGGGATGCATCTCATCAACAAGTCTTGGACTACGAAGATATCCCCTTCAAATGTGGCAGATGGCATGCCTATGAACATCTGGGAAATGGTTGCCCTCTGGTGAAGAAAAAAAAAAAAAAAAAAAAAAAAAAAAAAAAAATGATGGGTTAAGAAACCTTCACAACTCATTGCTCTTGTTCCAAGCTCTGATAAATATTTGGAAGGGGCATATATCTCAATTAAATTAGAAGAAAATGTGGTTGTGGATCAGTGTCAACCACATTGGTCGTAGTCATATTTTCCTAAAAAACAGGGTTTGGGCTCCCATGACCACCTATTAGAAAGAATTTTAATTGTGTCCTCCTAAAAATGGATTACCCAGCCAAGCTACCTCTTAACCAGAAGCATGCACCTGGAGTGGTAGCCAAGAAAAGAGGGACTTTTCTTCTGTCCAAACCCTAAGAGCAGCCACCAACATTCGCTTTCTCATGAAATAACTAACTAAAACAACTTTTCCATCTCGAAGATATCTTGCAGCTTGATGTCTATACCAAACACCAAACTAAGCTCCTCAACCTTTCTTTTAATACAAAACTTATTAAATTTAAGACCTACTTTATCACAAGGAGGGGGATTACGATTTCATAAGGGCAATACAACCACTGCGAAGCATAACCAATGACAAGACAACTAAAAAAACATCGTCAAGAGAGCCTAGGTCAAATAAGGGACCACAAGTAAGCAATAGGGAGATAATCCTAGCAGAACAAAGAAACTATTCATTTTTCTGAATCTTCAAATTAAAATTTGTAATTATTTACGTGATATCCTCCTAATAAATACGTCAAACTTCTTCACATAATCTTCCTCATCAAATAAAGCAACAAGGAAGTAAAGTGGCAATAAATTAAAGTGGAAAGTTGCAATGCAATAATGTTGTCGGATTATGACCATATCGAAATCCAAAAATACTACCATACTCTCACTCCAACATTAATATTCTTTCCATAACATATACCTTTAAAAAGAGAAAACAACAAAAGTCACCCCATCAAAAGTTGTTTATGCCCTCTCATTTTATGCCATCTCATTTAACATAGCAATGGATTTCCCCTTTTTTTTAATAATCTGATATATTCTATGTCTAATTCACCCTTGTCATATTTTCATGTGTGCTATGTTTGTCTTGTTATGGGTGGTGAGGGGTGGAGTAAATGGTTTCTTGGTGCTGTAACATTGTTTTTAATGCCTGACAACTCCCTTTTTTTCTCATTACTATTACATTTTTCTTCCATGGGTTAGTTTTATCTACAAACATCATTATAAGCTAATTTCATCTAGACACCCAAGAAAAGGACATATAATTGAACAAAAGTTAAAATACTTTTACCTTGTTTGAAAATATATAACATAACAAGACAAATCTAAGGACATATAATCGAACAAAAGTAAATACTTTTACTTTGTTTGAAAATATATAGCATAGCAAGACAGAGCTTTTAGTCGCATCTTGACCGTATCATATTGAAAAAGAAAACATGAGATGTTTGGGAGATGTGGAATATATAAAAAGAATTTGGTTGTGAAGTTGTTTGCGGAAGATAGTAGATTATATAAAAAGAATTTGTTTGTTGAGTTGTTTGTGATTTTTTAGGTTTGATATATGGTTGGAAAAATCACAATTCAGGGGTATTTAATTTGTCAAAATCACTCGGCCTAGGCCACACAGAGCCTACGCTGACTGGATTTTTAACATGTCTCTTCCCTTACAGACATACAACACTGTGAGATTTGATTGTAAATCACTTTACTAAAAAATCATCCTCAATTGATTATACTAATAAAACTTAAAATATATAATTTTAATATACCCAAAATCCCCAAATATTTTCATGAAAAGTTGTGCAATTAATTTGGCCTAACTAGCTTTCAGTAATAATCACATATTATTATTATGTTAACCGTGACCTTTAATTACGCAACTTAACATAAACTTATTTTATTACATTTTTGGACGCTTCTGTAATTTTAAAGTGTTAAATACTGCAACAAAGAGCGCGCCAAGGAAAGGTGGAAGGTTGCAGAAGAAATTGATTAGATAGCTGTCCATTTAATGTTGCCGAGCAAGGTTAGGAGATTAGGTATGAAAATTACACGACGAACAAAGTAGTTGAGAGTTATTATTTGGGGTTCGATTAGTTGGTTGAGATGGGTCAATACATATATCTTTGAAAATTGATTAATTTTTTAAGAGATAGTTTTTTCAGGACGGAAAAAGTATAATTGTATTTATATAAGAAATATAAAAGAGTTAAAGTGTATATTCAATCAAAACGTAGCATATGTTTCAAAGATTTGAAACTGTAACATCAGAAAAACATAATTATTTAAGAGATGTTAATATATGTATTTTAAAGTTTTTAAAATGTAATATATTTTATTTTATAAAAATAATTGTTATGATGGCGATTAATAATATAATGTAATAAAATCTCTCCTCTTTTAAGGGTGTTGCGTACTTCATATTATTTCAGGAAAATATGTTTTGATAATTTTAAATATGATGTTGATTATTTAGATTATGTTAATTAAATTAGTTAAAGAATTAGATAATAATTTAAAACTTTAAAAGTTTTAGGAGCTGGTTATAGACTTTAATATGTAATGTGACTTGTAAATACATTTTATATTTTTATAATAAGATGAGTGTAAGAAGAATTTCGGCGTAAATTATATAGAAAGACTTTTGTCAACCTGTTTCTTCGATGATGAACCACACTGGTTGGTTCGAAACGCGTCGACAAAGGTCTTTCTACATGTGATTTACGCCGAAGTTCTTCTTACAACTATTATGGATCCCAGAGGCCTCAATTCAACAAGATGAGTGTACATGTTTTTCTTTAAAAATTGGTTATGGATTTCAGGAAGAGGATTGAGATATTTATGTTATGTGATTTGTAAATATATTTTATATTTTTATAATGAGATAAATGTAGATATTTCTTTTTAATTATGTAATTTTTTTTTTTTAGTTGTATATTTATAAGTATTTTAGAATTTAATAATAAGATAAATATGGTGACTAATTAATTGTAATGGTGAATTAGGTTTCTAATGTTAATTATTATTAATAAAGTTTATTATATTGAGTATTTAATAAATGTAATACGATTTCATTAAATAAGGTTGATTAGTTAATAAGGATTTGATTATGTTTAGAGTTTGTTAACTAGTTATAAAATAAAGATGAATCCTCAATAACCGTGTATTGGGGCTTGGTTTAATAAGAGGTTAAAGGTAAATGAATAGAAATTGATCCTTCTATAAAACGATCATTTTATGATAAAGAATAATTTGAGCATTTTTTATCCACGTAGTTGTATAGTTCCTCATATTGAGCTTCAGTGCTCACAATGTAATACCTTAGTTTTGATCCCTAGATTAGCACTATATAATTGTAAATCTAATGAATGGTTGAGGGCTAAATGATATAATATGTAAACATTGACATTGACATTGAAAATAATAAAATAAAATACATCATTGGTTCTGAGATATATAAGGATGGAGCCAAGGGGTGGGTGGCTATGATTCCGGACGAGAGGAGGCTAAAGGGGAAATCCCGCACGCATAAAATCCTATTTCATTTTCCTAAAGTAATTCTCATTACCATATAATCCCCATTTGACTTATTAGAAACCAATAATTAAATGCATGTGTGAGGTTGGTAGAAAAGTCATCTCACATAGTTATTGAAGCATGGGTTGAGAACACTCATGATGGTCATTAAATGCAAGAAACGGGTTAGAGAGTTAACTCACCTAGTTATGGTAACATGGGATGGGTACAATCAACTTGAGGATTTACGAGAGTCAAACTTGCATGGGAGAAAAAGGGAATTTGAATAGAAACAGGGGTGGATTTTTTTTAACAATAAGAATTGAGGAAAAACCAAAGTTTTATGCTAAGAAAGGGGCGTGACCATACTATGTGTTGAAAACTAGTTTCTAGAGCTAGGATCCACGTTGAGAACTAGGTTGGCATGCTTGTGAAATCATGTAAGCAACTATGTAAAGATTATGTCGACACTCCAATTACAGCTAGATTTCTTGGAGCCCCCCTTTGAGAGATGCCTAGCCAATATATGTTAGAGGGGATGGAGATTATATGAGGGTTTGTGATGAAAAGAAGGAAATCCCATCCCTTGGGTTGTGAACACTAATGGGGGATAGAGTTGAGCAGTTGGAATTGTTATAGGAGCCATAGCATTGTGAATTTACTAGGTATTGGACAATGTGAGTGGACTATGGACACTCGTAGGAGCTTGTTTTTCATTGTGGACTCATTGCTCTAGTCCAATGGCGGTCTAATGTAGATAGAATTAGTGCAATAATGCCTACGATTGGTGGATTGTCCAATGTTTATAGCAAGTTATGTAAAACATTTATAAAGATAAATGTCTCCTCACTTTTATTATTCATAGTTTGATGCTACACTTGAATGATGTGTTTAATCTATATTCTAAGTGTTTAAATGCTATTGTTTATTACTAACTTATATCTTTCATTAACTAAAACATTCATTGGAATATGTACCATCATGATATATATATATATATATAAACCACACACACACACACACACACACATAACATATATATATATATATATATATATATATATATAAACCATGTATATCTTAACATATACTTTAATCATTGCAAAATATTACACTAAACATTGAAATGACAAAACCACTACTCAAAATTTCAACAGAGCCTCTACGTAGAATATTGAAATTTCGATTTAAAAATTCTTACTACTTCAAAGGTCCAAGCGAAGTTTCCAAAGTTCCTTAATTCCTATGATTTTTTAACCCTTTATATTATAATCAAGCATTCATAATGTGCATATCAATATCAATATCAATCTCCAAACACAAGTAGTATACATCTTTTTTTTGTGACAATGTGGGAAACATTATGTCACAATTATAATATTAGCACATACTAGGAGAGTCATATAAATTAAATGGCTAATGAATGTAGATAGGCATCAAAACACTTACATCATGAGACATCCTCATTTTGCCATGGAGATTCACCCCCACTTTTATATAAAGATTCTTTACTTATAAATAGGATTTGGGATCAAGCATTCATAACGTGCATATCAATATCAATATCCAAAGGACTAGTATAAATCCTTTTTGTGGCAATCCCATGAGAAACATCATGTCACTATTATAGTATCAGCATATACTAGCAAAGCCATATAAATTAAATGGCTAGTGAATGGTAGACATCAAAACACTTACATCATGATACATCCCCACTTTACTATGGCAATTCACCCTTTTCTATAAAGATTCTTTACTTGTAAATAGAATTTGGTACAATATCATGGACCAATATCTTAGTTTATCAATACCACATATCCAAAACACCATAACTCATTTAACAATACATTTAATTTATATATTTTAATTTAATTTTTTTATATAATATTTTTTTAACATAACAAAATTACTTTTAAAATAAATCTCAACTAACCATCTCAAATACTAATAAAATAGTTCATAAATATGACATAAAAATTAAATCTAACTTTTACTTATAAATAGAATTAAAATTTAAAAACTTATTTTGAAAATATCGACATACCTAAAGTATTACATGTGATACAAATTAAATATGTTATATTATATAAAAATCCCAATCCAAATTGTTTTTTTTTCACGAAAGACTTGGAAATTCATTAAACGTGGCAAGGGGAAGATTAGGTGTCAAAAGGTAAAGGGGTATCAGTTGTCTCTTACAAAGAAAAAAAACCTAATGGGGAGGAAAAACAGAAAAAGAGACCATCATAATGGGTTAGCGAAAATTAAATGATATTTTATAACGTAATAATTTTATTTTGATGATGATGATGATGGTTAACATCTACTGAGACCAAACTTTGGTCTATCGGACTTAAAGAAACGAATTATTTAGTTTGATTTAAGATTTTATTCTTATGCTCAAAAAGCTTAGAGAGAAGCCTCCCGAGCTCACTATAATTTTGACAACGTAAAAGGCTAGGAAGGTTAGTATTGCAACAAAGATTATGAAACTAAGATCTAATGTGGTTGTATGCGGGGCACTCTAAGAGGAAGTGATTTTCATCCTCGAAGTTCATATTCTCACAGAGATGGCAGATCCTTTCCATCCATGGTGTTTTAGGAACTACCCAACGACCTGTTTCACTATGGAGCTCATGAGAGTTCGTTCTAATCTTAGCTATATTAATTTTCTTCTTTGAGCTAGTTAAAACAGAGAGATACTTTTGATCTTCTAGGGTGGGGTTGATGACCTCCTTATAATATCTTAATTTTCTTTTAGCTGCTAAATCTTTCTCAAACCACATTTTTTCTTTGAACTTAGAAGTAATAATACATATTTTTAATGTTATTAATGTTTTGTAATGCAACATTCTTGTCGATCTCCCAATGGTTTAACCAGGCCCTGGTGTCTTTATACCAACCCCGTTTGAGTCTTAGGTGGTTTTGGCCGGAATTTAAAGCTAGCTTAGGAAGTCTATGGTCTCCTATGTTATTGAGCTTGTGCTTATACAGCAGAAGCCTAGTCATAGCTAGACTCTCGATAGGGAAAATACCCACTTTTATAAGGAGAATAGGATAGGGTGTATTGCTTTTAATTTTGAGGTTATAGGTTATAAAATGCTTCTGGATCTGCTCAATCTTTCTCGAGGATTCTCTAGAGATGCTGCAACCCCAAACCTCACATCCATATAAGGTAACAGGGGTGACTAAAGTTTCAAAGAGGAACTTCTTTCTATCCCACATGACGAGGTTTTCTGTTTTACAATTATTTTCAAGACCAAAATAAGTTTTCCACCCGCCATTAATCCTTTTCTCAATGCTATAGTTCCAATTGAGCTTGTGATGAATATCAATTCCTAGGTACTTGTAAGAAGACACTTCCTCCAAGTTACTATTGTCATACATAAAATTAGCATAAGTGCCCTTCTTGAATTTGATAATCATAACTTTTGTTTTGTCAGTGTTAACAGTCATACCCATGGTAGAGCATAAATCCTTAAGGAGTCTAAGTTGCTTATCAAAATCAGATGTGCACCTTGCGAGAAGAACAATATCGTCAACATAAATAAGAAGGATGATGACTATCCCAACTAAGATCGTGCCAACATAGCCTGCTTACTCTAAACAACCTTCTAGCTTGTCGATGTAAATGCCAAATAGGGTAGGGGAGAGGGGGCAACCTTGTTTAACTCTGATATTACACTTAATATCTTCCGACCACCCCTCATTTCTCTTTAACTTGGCAATTGCATTCTCGTATAACCTTATAGCAGCAGCTCTCATCTCGAAAGGAACCTTTTAACTCTTCTAATCTATTCCATAGGTTGTTTCTAGGAACCGTATCGAAAGCATTTCTAAAATCCACAAAGCAACAAAAGAGATTGGATTTATCATTACGACATTCCTCCACAATGATCCTAAGCGTAACGAGGTAGTCCATTGTTGAGTGTTGTCTTCTAAAACCCGCTTGGCCTTTAGCCCGCTTACCTTCACTTTCAAGCCATATGCTCAACTTCTTTTCCAAAACAATACCATATAACTTGGCTAAGAGAGGGATGATCATGATTGTCTGATAATTAGAGGGGTTATTTGTATCCCCACTTTTAAAAATAGGGATAATGATGCTTTGAGTCCATGGTTTAGGGAACCCTTCCTTGACCGCTTGATTGAAAAGTTTGTGGATGTGGGGGATGAGGACAGGACCTCCAATGTTTAAGATTTACGCCTGGTAACCTTCAATATCCGTAGATTTCCCATTTGCTAGGCGTTTAACCCCAAAATCAATGTCTTCTAATGAGAAAACTTCTTTCGTTGTGAGCAGGGCTTCAAAGTTATCTATGACATTTGGAGATTCATAAAGGTTTTTAAGATAGGAATTCCAGTCGTGTAAATCAATTTAATTATTATCTTTAGTTTTCCTAGTTAGAATCTGCCTCCAGAATTTCTTAGGAGCTACCTTAGAGAGTTGTAAGAGATTCTCTTGTCTTTTACAAATATACTGCCATTTTTTCTTTTTAATTAGGGCTTTGTATATTTTTATCTTGCCAATTTTAAGAGATTCATCAACTGCTTCCTTAATTGCTCTCCTCGCACTTTTACAATCTTTGTCATACCATGGGTTGGTTTTTCTATTTCTTTTATTACTTGAAACTTAAATTGAGAACTTGTTAATAGAATATGAGAGGGTTGTAGTAAAATTATGACAGAAGTCTTCTATGTTGTCTATACTAGATAAATGAAGCAAATTAGTTTTTAATTCATTTAGAAAGAGATCATTTTTATTTCTATCAAAGATTAAGTTCTTTTGGCTATAAGGATTATCTTCTGTGGGATCTCTATGCATGACAAAATTGAGAGTTATAAGTAAAGACCTATGATCAGAGTCAGGCTCATGGTCGTTTAAGATGTCAAAATTTATTATTTCATTGTATAAAGGGAGATCGGAAATAACATAGTCTACCACGCTGCTACCAAGCCTGTGGATGCAGGTCATCTGGCTAGAATTGGGTCGCTTCTTTAGACCATTGCAAATTATGATCCTGAGCACTATAGAGCTTGACTAGCTTCGACCCAAACAAATTCTCCCCAAGGTCTTCAAAGCTCCTTTTGTACTAGCTAGCCAGAGTAAGGTCTTCGTCTAACCAAAGAGGATTAGGATTAGAATGATTGCTTAGAAGAGTAGCTTGGTTGCTTGAAGTTCGAGCATTAAAGTCACCCATTAAAAGGATATTACCTTCATTCCTTAGGCTAGAAATATCATTCTCTAAACCATTGTAAGGACTATTTTTATCTACGTTCTTTTTCTTATAGAAGTTAGAATTGATAGGAGGATATTACATTTTAATATGTCAACCATCTTTTCTTTTTTGGGTGTAATATTTGTATCTTTATTTTTATTATAGTTAAAATAGAGTAGTATTACATTTGATGTTATTTAAAAACCATGTTGACTTGGTGCGAAGACAACTTTCTGAAAAAAGAACGATTACGTATTTTAATAGCATGATACAGTAGTTGACTTACAAATATAAAAAGATTATGAAATGGAGTTGTATTTGATAAAAATGGCAATGTTGTATTAAAAGAAATAAAACCCACTGGTCAGCTCTATGAAAGCGAGTCTGAACCAGGAGATTATGGCTCTGCAGAACGCTCTACATTGTTCATGTACATCACACATTATATAGTAATCATGGTTTTTAGGGAAGTTAGAACAATAACCTAAGAAATAGAAACTAATTCCTATCTTGAGGTCACGTGAACCAACTCACACTATTCTAGGATATTCTCCATTATCTTCAGCACTCCCCCTTAATGGAGAAGGGGTTCACAAATATGCCTAACATCTCCCTAAACATTTCAAACTTAATCCTGCCAAGAAGCTTAGTGAAAATGTATGCATCATTATCACATGTATTACAATATACCAAATGGATTTCTTTCGATTGCACTTTCTCCGTGACGAAGTGGAATTGTGTATCAATATGTTTAGTGTTTTTGTGGAACACTGGATTATTATCAAGTTTGATTGAACTCTGATTGTCACATCTGATTGTTGTTGCGTCTATCTGTTCTTCCCCGACATCCTGGAGAAATACTGCAACCAAACTGCCTCACACGTTGCTACACACATGGCTTGATACTATGCTTCCACTGAGGACAACGAGACTGTGTTCTGCTTCTTGCTGCTCCATGTGATCACCCCGGATCCAATGTTGAATGCATAACCTGTTATGGATTTACGATCATCTACCTTTCCAGCCCAATTTGAATATGCAAATCCTGTCAATCTAACATCAAAAGAGTCAGTGTAAATAATATCATAATATGCAGTACCTTGTAGATACCTCAAAGCACTTTTCGCTGCATTCCAATGTCTTTCAAGTGGCTTGGACATATATTGGCTTAGCACACTGACTGCATAAGCCAAATCTAGTCTAGTGGTGGTTAGGTAGATTAGACTCCCAACAAGTTGTCTGTAAAGTGTCACATCTACCTCCTTTGAGACATCTTCACTCTACAGTTTGATGTTCTGTTGTAATGGTACTACTACAAGCTTACACTGATCCATCGTAAATCTCTCTAACAAGCCTTTGACATACTTTCCTTGGGACAGAAATGTTTGTCCTAAATCTCTCCAGATCTCAAGACCCAAACAATATCTTAATTCTCTAAGGTGTTTCATTTCGAATACCTGTGACATATGTTGCTTGATTTCTTTGATCAGATATGTAGCATCACTTGTAATGATCAAATCGTCTACATACAGAGAAATCATCACTATGCGCCCTTGTTCATCTTGCATGGTGTAAAGATTAGGGTCATTTTTGCTTCTATTGTAGCCAGCTTGCAGAAAAAATGAGTCAATCTTTTCATACCAAGACCTGGGTGCTTGCTTTACTCCATAAAGTGCTTTCTTCAATCTACAAACTAAATGTTTTTTCCTTTCTATACAAACCCTTCAAGTTGCTCTAAATAAACCTCCTCTTTTAGTTCTCCATTTAAAAATGCAGACTTTACATCTAGTTGGTGTATCATCCAATGTTTCTTAGTAGCTAAAGCAATTAACATTCTGATAGTGTTTAGTTTAACTACAGGGGTGAAGGTTTCTTCATAGTCTATACCTTCTTTTTGTGAATACCCCTTTGCTACCAATCTAGCTTTTAATTTTGCTATGGTTCCATCTGCATTAATCTTTGGTTTGTATAACCATTTACAACCTATGGTATGTTTTCTCTTAGGAAGTTCAACTAGTTCCCAAGTGTTGTTCCTAATTATTGATTCATATTCTTGTTCCATGGTTGTTTTCCATTCTCTACATTCATTTGCTTCTTTATAACTAGAAGGTTCAACCACATTCATCATACTAGTTATAAAAGCATTTTCCCTATATCTTGCAGGCAATTGAGCTTTCCTACCTGATCTCCTGAGAGGTGGGATAGCCTCAAACCTTGTATGATCATCATTCTCTTTTTCCTACCGTTGTTGTTGCTGTTGTTGTATCTGCTACTGCTGCTGCTGCTATATCTGTTGTTGTTGTTGCTGCTACTGTTGTTGTTCATCTTTTGCCTTTGTCTGCTGCTGATCCTGATTGTTTTCTGCTTCTTCTTCCACCAAGTACGGAATACCCATTCCTCATTGTGCTTATCAGATTCTTCATGATCCTGCTCATGGAATATGACATCTCTACTAACAAAAATCTTGTGAGTAGAGGGATTAAATAATCTGTAAGCTTTATGTTGTGAACAATACCCTATAACAGTACATCTGATGGCTTTCGAATCTAGTTTTCTTCTATATTCCTTTGGAATATGGGAAAATGCTTTAGATCCAAATACTCTTTAACTGTTTTAATGTAGCCTTAAATCCATATAATGCTTCATAAGGAGTTTTAAACTCAAGACTCTTTGTAGGACTCCTACTTTTCAAATAAACTGCAATATTCAATGCTTCAGCCCAAAAACCATTTTAAAGATTCTTACCTTTCAATATTCTCCTAGCAAATTCCACCAGTGTTCTATTCTTTCTTTCAGTTATTCCATTTTGTTGTGGAGTATGGGGTACTGTGAATCGCTACAACATTCCATGGTCTTTACAATACCTGATAACTCATCTTTTCTGTATTCTCCCCCTTGATTGGACCAGAGAATTTTTATCTGTTTTCCTGCTTGCCTTTCAATCATGTTTTTGAACTACTTAAAGTATTCGAATGTGTGACTCTTCTTACTCAAGAAATATACCCAAGAAAACTTTGTGCAGTCATCAATAAACAGTTAAAAATATAGTGCACCTCCTAATGATTTTGTTTGCATGGGTTCACACAGGTTTGTATGCACTAATTCAAGTATATCCTCTGTTTCTTTTCTACTCAAATAGGGAAGTCTTCTCTATGCATTTTTCCTAATGTACACGAATCACAATTATTATGTACTTGCCTTAGCATAGGAAGATCTCTTACCATTTCCTTCTTCTGTAGTAACAACAAATCATTGTAATTGATATGACCAAATCTCTGATGCCATAGCTCTTCTGTAGTCAAATTCGCAGTTGTCAAGGCTCGAACTAGTGCAGGTCTTACATCCAACTTGTACAGACCTCCTGTTTGGATTCCTGTAGCAATTGTCTTCATGCCATCTAGCAGATCTTTAATATAGCAGTTAGATTTAAAAAATTCAACTTTAAGATCTTGATCTGCGATCATGGATACAGAAATCAAGTTCTTTGTTACACCGGGCACATACATGACATTATGAATTTGTTTTACATTACCATTAGGTAGAATGACAGAAATTTTTCCACACCCTTTGATCTGATGACTTCTAACATCACCTAGGTAAATCTGTGCTCCTTCATTGATTTCTTTAAAACCTTTGAACCAATGCTTGTTCCTTGCCATATGTGTTGATGCTCCTGAATCTACATACCAGATGTCTGCATCAACATTCTCATCAAAATCTACCATAAACAATCTGAAATTATACACATGCTTTTCATTCGCGATATGACCTGCATGTCGTTTATGCTTCTGTTGTTCTTCATGATATTTCTTCTTCTTGCACTCCCTGGCAATATGACCAAGTTTTCCGCAATAAAAATATTTAATTTCAGAGGTGTTTCTATTTGGATGCATACCTTGGGTCTGATTCGGTCTTTTCTGTGAATGTCCTCCATTTTGTTGTTGCGGATTCCTTTCCCTTTGAAGAATTTCTTCTTCGCCATCAATGCAAGATCGACACTCTGGGGCTTCAGAGTCGATCTTCTTTCTTCTTCTTACATCAGTATTCCTGTCAGCTCTTCAAACTTCAGGATTTTCTCTCTCGCATTTATCCCAATGATGAACATTTGGTAGTCATTGATCACACCCTTCATGGTAATTGTTACAAGATCTGTATCGTCAACTGTATGACCAATGTCTACCAATTTGTTCTTCAGATCTTTGATCCTTGCTATGAAGGCAGCAGCTATTTCATTCTCCTCCATCTTCAGGGATAAGATCTTGCTCTTCAGAAATAGACGATGATTTGTATTCCTGATCTCAAACAAATCCGTCAGAATTCCCCAGATCTCGTTAGTTGTCTTACACTCTCTAATGTGTGGTATGATGCAATCTTTCACTGACATCTTCAACAGTGTCTTTGCTCTACCTTCTCACTTCTCCCAATCTGGGATCGATGATGATCCAACCGTTGGCTTCGACTCATCCCCATTTACAATCGTCCAAGCACTCTACACTTCTAACAGAGTTTACATCTTGAATTTCCAATTTGCATAATTGGAACCATCGAGCTTGTTATGCTCATTCAAGCATGCTTCAAACATATTATTATTCATCTTGGCGTTTACACGAAAAAATTTCGACAGGTAAAAGAAGATGTTAGATTTACCCCAGATTTGTGACAAAGACAGATCACTGATCTTCAATGTTGTTTGATCTCACAACGCACCCGTAGTTCACTGTGGCTTCCTTCATAGCCTCCAGACAACCTTCTGTTGTCAGCCTCTGCTGCCTTCTCCAAGATGCAACCTTCTCTCGGCCTCCACGAATCCTTTTTGTTGTTTACACAATCATTGCAGATATACACCACTGATCTGAGACGTCGTCGCAGATGTACACCACTTATCTGCAACGTCGTCGTAGCTATACCCCTAATATCAGAGACGGTGATGTTAAGTGTGTTTGAGTAATTGTCGTGTTTATTCTCCTAAAACCTGTGACGATTTTGGTTTAGTCGCACCCTCCTCTCAGCGTACAGGTACCTTAGCCCTAACGCTCGGATACCATGATAAAAATGGCAATGTTGTATTAAAAGAAATAAAACCCAATGGTCAGCTCTACGAAAGAGAGTCTGAACCAGGAGAGTCTGGCTCTGCAAAACGCTCTATATTGTTCATGTACATCACACATTATTTAGTAATCACGGTTTTTAGGGAAGTTAGAACAATAACCTAAGAAATAGAAGCTAATTCCTATCCTGAGGTCACGTGAACCAACTTACACTATTCTAGGATATTCTCCATTATCTTCAACAGTATTTAGTGTGATTTTTTGGAGTTTCTAGTATTAGAATTTGGCGCAAAAATTTGAAGTGAAATCTTGATTTGTGTTATTTAAACTAGTTTTTTTTTTATTGTATATATGGATTCAGCACCCTAAAAAACCCCAAGACACTTCTATTGTGCAGGGTTACCCATCAAGTTTGTGATTTCAATAAATTCCTATCAAATTTTAGAGAATTTACACCGGAAAACTAGTTTTTTATTGTATATATAGATTCAGCACCCTAAAACACGCCAAGACACTTCTATTGTGCAAGGTTACCCATCAAGCTTGTGATTTCAATAAATTCTTGCTAGATTTTAGAGAATTTACATCGGAAAAATCCACCAAAAATACTTCCAAAAAATCACATTAAAAATGACAAAGAGAAAAAAACTATATGAGAAAAAAAACTATAAAAGAGACCATCAAATGGGTTAGTGAAAATATCAATCGTTTCTTATAATATAAAAAACTATACGGGAGAAAAAACAGAAAAGGAGACCATCAAAAGGAGATAGTGAAAATTATATAATATTTTATAACTTGATAAACTTTTTTATAATTTTATTTTATTTATTTCTTTTGAAAGGAGGATATACACTTTTCTGTCAGGACATTGAAATTAGATTTTATCTTACGGGATCCTTACCATGCGTGTGCTTGGTTGTGGATTTATTTTTTCAAAAATGTTGTTGTTGTTGTTGTTGGGTCTAACTATAATAGGCGAGTGTAATATATATTTTATGAGTAATTATTAAGTGTGATTTTTTGGAAAAAAATCTAGTTTATTTTCCGATCTAATTTATGGGATCCTTACCATGCATGTGCTTGGTTGGAAATTTTATTTTTCAAAAATAATTTTTTTTGTTTCTGGTTTTTATATCTATGGGTCTAACTATAATAGGTAAGTGTAATATATATTTTATGAGTAATTATTAAGCATGATTTTTTGGAAAAAATTCTAGTTTATTTTCTGATCTAATTTATCTGATAGGGATACATTGAAATCACAAGTTTGACACATGAATTTTTTACAATCTAAATGCCTTAAGAGTTTTTGAGGGTGTTGAATCCTTATAAGTAGTCAAAAAACTAGTTTAAACAATACAAACAAAGATTTGACCACAATTTTTTTCGCAGAATTCTAGCTAGAAATCTATCAGAAACTTCAAAAAGACACACTTAGAAACTACTATTATATTTTATATAATCTTGGCATGTGTAAGATTATAAGAGACCAATTTTAAGCATTCATAAATATGTATGTTTCACCATTCTTACGTTTTCATAGTTAGGGTCATAAATGTCTTACAAATGCATGGAACACTTTCAAAAGTTATTTTACAAACTCGCTAAGTTTAAGCATAAATAATAATGGATGTGATTGGGTCCTTTATCCAATTGAAGATCACTTTGCTTGAATACAGAAAGTTAGAAACTATGTTTTCAATTGGGTAGATAACTCATTAAAATCCTCATCCAAACTTTTCATGCTCCATCTCAAGTTATTAGTTATCACTATTGCACAAGTGAATTTAAACATGATTGGGAGAGGCATTAAACGATTGTCAAAAAACTATTACGACAACAAAGAAGGGATAACATCTAATAATGTGTTGAGGAATGGTCATACTAGAGAAACAACAAGAAGTTTCAAATGAAAATAGACAAGCTAAAAAGTAACATCTTTAGGAGTACATAATGCAAGTCTATAGATTAATGTAACAAGGTTATTTTTATTTCTAGTAGCATAAAATATATTGGTATAGTAGAAATGGTGGAGAAATTAAATTTAGCACAACACAATTATATAAGTTATCATATTTTTAATGCATAAACGAGGTATTGGTGACAAGCAAGGTGCCATCAAATCTAAGAGAGTACAAAGATGAGGTTATATGCTAGATCATTCCCATAGATGCTTCTCACTTGGTGTGCAGAATACCATGATAATATGATAGCCACATCAAATAAAAGAAATTACAAAGATGAGGTTCTATGCTAGATCATTCCCATGGATGCTTCTCACTTGGTGTGGAGAATACCATGATAATATGATAGCTACATTAAATATAAGAGAGTATAAAGATGAGGTTCTATGCTAGATCATTCCCATAGATGCTTCTCACTTGGTGTGGAGAATACCATGATAATATGATAGCTACATGCATAACACTTGATGGGAAGACTAATACCTACAATATTACAAATGATGGGAGGAGATTCTAGTCATTGCTAATAAAGGATGAGGAACCAAGTGCCATGTTATTATTGTTAATAAAAAAGTTAGAGGAATGGTTAAAGAGACAAAAGAATTATGCAATGTTATATTTCCATGGAAACTAGTAGAACACAATGAGATAATGAAGTGAAAGAAGGATATTTTGAAAGAAGTTAATCAATTAGTCGATGCATGCAACAACATATCATGTGATAAATTGTTATATCTGATGCCACCAAAAGAGAACATTGCACATGTGATATGTTTAATCCCAAGCATGGCATTATTGAATGGAGTAGTGCATAGGATGATTTTGTTAAAAAACATAGCACTAAATCACCGAATAAGTGAGTTGTTGTTGAAGGACTTACTCAGGGAAATCATGAGCTTGTGTGTGGTTCCATCTTTGATAATGATAAGGGAAGATGGATAGTGGAGGATATGTACAAGCTCTGGAGTGGTGAATAAGATCACGATTAGATACATGATTTCATTATTGAGGATAGATGATTTAATGGACTATTGCGTGCCCCAAATACTTTATTAAGATCAATTTAAAGAGTGAGTATCACTATGTTGGGATTAGAGAGGAAAAATAATTACGAAACTACATTCAATACCAAATACATTCTATACAAGTGGTTGGTTATGGCATTTGGGTTGACCATTGCATCAAGTACTTTCATTAGATTGAAGACTAACCGGACTTATGCAGGAACGCAACAAAATACAGAAATACACATATACACAAAGATGCAACATAAATAAAACTTCATTTCATTAATATCAAAGAACGGAAATATGCTTACATACAGAAATAAAAATAAACTAGCTCAAGTGATGGTAACTTATCTCTGGGAAGAGATGTGGCGGCTACATGCCTCTAAACTGTGTTACAATGAGGCTTAAAGGCCTATTTATTATTGAGAAACAATGGAAAACCCTAAACATCAAAAATCCTAACCCTAGGAGATAAAGCGCCAAAATTGTTGGCCCCGTTTGGGTAAATTGGTACATCAACTTCCTAGGGTCGTAACTTTGGCATGCGATCTCCGTTTGGTTATCATAATACCTCATTTCAAAGATCTCAAGAGGAGGTTGAAAATAAAGTTGGAAACTAAATTGGGACTTTCTGATCTCTCTATTTTCCCTAAAAACATCTCTTACTCCCTCAAAAAAACTTCGGAAGATTAGGACCCAAAAAACTACCAAAAATAGTAAGTGCTACAATTAAGGAAACTGAAAAAGAAATAACAGTGGGGGTTCAACTAGAATAGGAAGGTGGCCACCAATATCCACCTGGATCAGTCCTCCCCCCTTAGGAAGCAATGGTCCCCATTGCGTTGAGTGCCTACATGAGATGGGGAAGCTTCTGCTAAACTTGGTCCCTAGTGAGCCACTTGCCTTGGTGTGTGATTTGGCCAGCTTTGACAACCCGATATAGTTGGATCTTCAGCTGGAGAGTGTTCTTTATTTGTGTGTCCATGATCCGATCAGTTGTGGCTTGTTCCATGCAATCTGGGTTTAACTCTGTTGGTGTGAGTTGTTCTGAAATGCTTGATGTGTCTAGTAATGGTGGAAAGTATGGTCGAAGGTGGTCCACATTGAACACTGGGTACATGCCGAGGAATGGTGGCATGTTGATCTTGAAAGAATTTTCCCTTGCAGCCTTAGTGATGGTGTAAGGCTCATCTTGGAGCAGCTGAAGCTTGCGGTGGGGCCTAGTGCGGCACCCCTTCTGCAAATGTAACCAAACTTTGTCACCCACCTAGAACTTGTGTGGCACCCAATGCTGAATAAATCTCTTTTTCATAGGTGGGATACTTTCAGACTGTGTCTGAAAGTGCCTCACTGTGATATACCATTGGATGCCCCTGTTGAGTAAGAATTGAACCAATATCATAGTCGGAGGCATCTATCTCAATCTCAAATGGTTGTTGCGGGTCTGGTAATGTGAACACTAGTGCAAAGAAGATGCGATGCTTTAACTCGGAAAACGCCTTCTATTGGGATTCGAACCAAAAGAACTTTTCTTTTGCTCCTCCCTTGGTGACTTGACTTAAACACTAAGTGATATGAGAGAACCCCAACACGAAGTTGCAATAGAAATTGGAAAGACCTAGAAAGTTGTAGATCTGTGTTAGAGTGGTTGGGACTGACCAATCCCGAATGACTTATATTCTTGCTGGGTCCACATGCACACTTTTCCCATCAATGATTTACCCCAGATATTGAACCTAGGTCATGCCAAAAGTGCATTTCTCGAAATTGACACACAACTTGTGTTGTCACAGGGTTTGAAGGACCTGTCGAATATGGTGGAGGTGCTCTTCTCAACTCTAGCCAAAGACCAAGATGTCATATAAATACACCACCATGAAGGCATTGGTGAAGGGTCACAAGATGTCGTCCATCAATCTCATGAAGGTTGTGGGGGCATTCGTCAACCCGAAAGGCATGACCAACCATTCGAAAAGGCCCTCCTTGGATTTGAAGGCAGTCTTCCACACATCAGAGGGTTTGATAGGCACTTAATGATAACCAAACTTCAAGTCAATCTTGCTGAAATATTTGGCCCCCTTCAGCTAGTCCAAAAGGTCATCAATCTGTGGGATTGGGTACCTATTCTGGACAATGATCTTATTTAGCGCCCGATAGTCAATAAAGAGTCTTCAGGTCCCTCGTTCTTCTGTACTAATACAATCGAGCTCCCACGGGGTGACGAGCTTGGCCTGATGTGCCCTTTCTGCAACAACTCTCAAATCTGCCTCTTGATCTCATCTTTCTCCATAATAGAGCATCGATAGATCGGTCCATTGGGTATTAGCACACCCGAGGTCAAATCAATGGAGTGCTTGACTTACAGTGCAAAGGTACCCCTCTAGGTGAGGCGAAAATGTCCCTATATTCCTCCACGACCTTGTCCATCTGTTGTTGTTGTGCATAGGAGCTCTGTCTAGAAGTCGTGGCCACAACCTTCTTCTTGCCCTGAGGGAAAATCATAAGGAAAACAAATTTCCTAGTCTGGGAAATGATCTTACTGCATTGCTTTGCAGTGATCAAAGAGATGGCAATAGGTGAGGCTACCTCTAGTATCCTGTACAACTTATCGCCAAGAGTAATAATCACATAGCGAGGTCTAAACTCATATACAATATGTCGCTTCCAAAAGTATGGTTGTCCTAATAATACATCACAAACTTCAAGAGGAGAAACATCACACACTACCTCATCTGTGAAGGGCTGGATGTTGTAGGGAAGGTGGCACTATTGGCTGACGCAAAGATCTCGTCCTTGGTGAAGTCATCCGATGGTGTACGACTACAGATGTGTTATAGTTGGTATGCCCAACCACTTCACGATCTCTGCTGAAATGAGGTTCTTTTGACTCCCGTTGTCAATAATGAATTGTAGTGGAGAACCCTTCATCCACATTTGTGAGTGTAAGTAGGATAAAGTGCCTTGAGAAAAGCGATAAGAGGACTATCCAATTCAACCTTAGTTGTTGTGATATCATGCATTATAGATTTTACTTCGAATGCAAGAGCAAGAGGATCATTATTTTGTAATTCAACAGTGAAGAGTTTAATCATGAGTTGAACAACTTCAAGTGCAGAATGTGAGTCATAGAGTTCTTTTGGCTTTTGTAAGGCTTCGAAAGCAGTTGAAAATGGCGAAATATGGCGACTCACCTCTTCACTTACAGATGCTACAATTAATGCATAGGCTTTGCTGTTCTTATTTTTCTAAATGGTGAACTCTTTGTCTGAGGTAGGTTGTTCTGGCTCTTTGTCTCCGTCTCCAACACACACTCATTTCCACAACTCATTGAAAATGAGGGTGTGTTTTATATCCAGGACCACTTAGGGTAGTTCTCCTTGCCAGTGAGAACTATTCCCACAATGGATATGTGTACCTTCTTCATAATGAGAGTTGTATGAGAAATGTTGTGCACGAGTAGAGGTACCTTGCAGCTTGAGAAGCCTTTCTTCTTCTATTCCCCTCATGACTAGTGAATGGTCGGATGATTTTCTCACGTCAAGCTTGCCATCAAACATATGAATGGAGTGACCTTGCTGGCGGATGTGGACCAAAGACAACAAGTTTCTCTCCAGTTGTGGGAGATATAGAACATGATGTAGAAGAAAGTCTAGAAGACTAGGCAATTTGAGCTTGATTTTTCCAAGCCCTGATGGCTTGAGTTTTGATTGGTCTGTAAAGTATACTGCTCCATCAACATTGTCAGTAAATTCTTCAAAAAAATCTTTTCTATGAGTCATGTGGCAAGTTGCTCTTGAATCAAGCAACCAATCATTTTTCCAAGAAGTAAGTGAAGCATTAAATAAATCTTCATTTACTCCGATATTACATTGTGCCACAACATAATGAGCGGATTCAGGTGCTTTACCTTTGTTTGTGTCATTAGTTTTACCTTTCTATTGGTTTCTTTGCTGCTTAATTTTGCCCCAAGGTAACCTACATGTAGAGGCATCATGTGATCCATTCTTTTTGCAGCGTATGCAGTGAAAATCTGACTTTTCTCCTTGAGAGTGTCTGCCCCCTGCCTCTGAACTATCTTCCTCTTCCTCTTCGACCACCTCTTCCTCTGGAAGAATCTTGGAAATATTATTTTCTTTATGAGAAAGGCACACAACCTCTTCAAAAGATTTAGGGGTTGTCTTCTTTCCAAAAGCTTTCTCTCTTTCAGCAAACTTTTTCACAAGAGAGTTAAAGGTAATATCTTTGAGATTTTTAGACTCAAGATAATTGGAGTAAGTAGGATAAAGTGCCTTGAGAAAAGCGATAAGAGGACTATCCAATTCAACCTTAGTTGTTGTGATATCATGCATTATAGATTTTACTTCGAATGCAAGAGCAAGAGGATCATTATTTTGTAATTCAACAGTGAAGAGTTTAATCATGAGTTGAACAACTTCAAGTGCAGAATGTGAGTCATAGAGTTCTTTCGGCTTTTGTAAGGCTTCGAAAGCAGTTGAAAATGGCGAAATATGGGGACTCACCTCTTCACTTACAGATGCTACAATTAATGCATAGGCTTTGCTGTTCTTATTTTCCTAAATGGTGAACTCTTTGTCTGAGGTAGGTTGTTCTGGCTCTTTGTCTTCGTCTCCAACACACACTCATTTCCACAACTCATTGAAAATGAGGGTGTGTTTTATATCCAAGACCACTTAGGGTAGTTCTCCTTGCTAGTGAGAACTATTCCCACAATGGATATGATTGAATGCATTGTAAAATTTGTGTATTGTAAAAAAAATACTTCTGGCAATATACTATAAAAAAAAATTGTACTTCTGGTGGCAAACTCTGTTTTAACTGGTGGAGGGAGTATTCAAACAACAGTGTATTAAAACAACAGTGTATTAAAACCAACTGTCTTAAATATGCCAGCACATATGGATAGAATAGGTAGCAGTATGTATTAAAATGAACAGCATATGGCATATGACAGCGCGGTATTACCAGTATATAAATGTTATATAACTGCTGAGAGTGCACAAATAAATGGTAATACCATAATATGTGATACCATTCAATGTCGAGAACCAGAAGCCAATACACCGTATATAAAACACATTTGCGCATGAGAGGTCACCTCCACCTTTAATTCACCTTCGTTCGACTGTCACGGGACCACGGCTCCTGCAGGTAGCAATTTTTTTTTTTTTGGACGCAGGCTTCCGATATGCCTAACCTTCACGGTTTAGGGCAATCTCGGGAAAAAAATGACCGAAGTCACCGCACTGATAATAGCTGCCCCCTTCACCGTTGCCGTCGTCACCAGCACCAACACTGCCATCGTTGGTGTAGTCTTTAGCAAAGCGGCTAGACTCTCCACAGTTGTAACAGCTTCAACCATTTACCACAGTTTTGTTACCAAGGATGGTTTCCAGGAAGAAGCATTCTCCATAAACTTCAACACCACACCATTCTTTCCTACTTCATCAAATATTTTGACAAGCATATTTCAAATGAGATTCTCCAAGCTATACAGAGGTCCTCATTTTCATTGTCTCTACAGAGGACTGTCCGTAGCTTTCTATCTTGCAATTCCAAATTGTTTCTCGGACTTTCATTGGCAATGGTTATAGTGTGTAGTAGATAGGCGTAGTAGAGGAGATAGTAGAGCAGAGAGAGCAGCCAGAGGTTTGACAACGAAGGTGTGCATATTACCAATGCATACTGTTGGGAGCAGTGTGGAGAGAGAAGTTGCAAATGTAGCGTATTTACAAAGGAAATTAATGGTGGTATGTGGGTACAACGTGGGAACCAAACGCAATGTTTCAATGCAGGAATTAAGTCACGGTTTCATTGACCATAGAAACATAATTTTGACAGAAAGATGGAGCAGGTATTCGATGGGTATACCAAGCATTACCCAGATTATCATGCAGAGGGCAAACCCAGATTATCACGCAGAGAAGAATATGGCACACTATAGGAAATGCAAAACAGATTTATGAAAAATGGTAGAAGGGAGTTACAATGGCAGATAGAAGCCAAAAGTGGCGCTGGCTCTGATACCATGTCAGACCAGGCAGTAACTCCTCAAAAACAATTTGTTGATATTCATTCAGGTTGGTCTTTATTATATACATGAGGGAGAGACTATTCATTTCATCTCCCGGTGACTATTCATATTCTCTATTATTTATTTACATCAATTTCAGTTATTCACCCAATCCTAATGATTAGGTGTCAACAGATTCAGGTAGTATCATGGAAGTGAACGGAATATTGTACGCATCGATTCTAGAGAAGAATCTCCTTTCAATTTTGGTTGTAGAAGACGAAGGACTAGAATTCAACTTTATTTTCGGGTAAGCAACTATTGGGCAGAAAGGAATTGATACCAATGAGAAGCGATTAATTAGGAGAAGGGAGAAGGATCTCTATCTATTGAGAGGAAAACTGGTGAAGGCTCTCATACATGAGAGTGATATCCAGAGTGAGATATGGCATAGGAGGATAGGACATCTACACTACATAGCTCTCCCATATGTTGTAGAGAATTGTTATAGGTTATCTAGAGATCATGGTGGAGCATAATGGAGTGTGTAAAGGTTGTGCGCTTGGCAAGCAGACCAAGGCCATGTATCCTCACAACGACAATAGGTCTAAGGGAGTGCTAGAATTAGTGCACTAATACATTTGTGGTCCTTTTTCTGTGACGCCAATCATAGTGTCTTTCTACTTTACAACATTCATAGATGACTCTTCCAAAAAAACTTGGATCTACTTCCTAAAGGCCAAGGATGAAGTCTTCGATCTGTTTCAGGAGTTCAAAGCTCTTGTGGAGAACCAGTCCAAGAAGAATATTAAGATGTTGATATCAAATAATGGGGCGAGTATACCTCCAATGAATTCCAAGATTTTTGTATCACTGTAGGGATTAAGAAGGATCTCATGATACCTTACAACCCTCAGTAGAATGGGGTTGTCAGGAGGAAGAACAAAATCATAATGGAGGAAATGAGGGAAATGATCTATGATCAAGGATTTCCTATGTTTTTTTGGGCAAAGGCATGCAATAAAATTATATATGTGCAGAACATGAGTCCTCATACGATATTAGAGGATGTGATTCTTCAGGAGATGTTTACAGGAGTGAAACTAGATGTGATCCATTTGTGCATCTTTGGTAGTCCACTCGATGACCATGTTAACACAAAAAAGAGGACTAAGTTGGAGCCCTTATTAAAAAGGGGCATATTTGTGGGCTATAATGAGTTTTCAAATGCCTACCAAGTCTAAATTCAAGGACATAGGAAAGTTATTTTATGTCGGGATGTCATATTTGATGAAGACATGACCCTTAGGAGGTCTCATGAGAAAGAACTAGCAAAGGTAGAGGATCAAAAGTGAGAAGCTCCTAAGCCTGAACAAGCACCCGTAGTACCAACAATAGGGACATAGTCCGTAGATCTGGAGGATGAGATAGATATTCCTTCGAGATCTACTAAGAGAAGGCCAAGATGGGTTGAACAAACCTTGAGGGATGTTAAGGAGCATGTGGATGCTCCTAGCAGCACCTTCATGCAGAGCATACCTCCAACAAGATTTTTCAAATATTTTACATTATCGAGCAATGTTAGCAAGTCCAAGCCTTCCACTTTTGGGGGGGATGTAGATGAGCAAGTTTGGATCGATGCCATGGTGGAGAAATATAGCACCATCATGAGGATTGATGTATGAGACATAGTGTCGAGACCGGAGGGAAAGTATAGGTTAACTCTCGATGGATCTATAAGATAAAACATGCAACTGATGGCAGTGTCAAGAAATACAAAGCGAGGTTCATGGAGAGAGGGTTCTCCCAGCAGGAGAGATTGGATTACGAGGATATTATTTTCGTCAATGGGGTGATTGAGGAAGATGTGTATATTGGGAAACCTTAGGGCTTTCAGGTGCATGAGAGACACTCTCATGTATGTAGATTGAAAAAGGCTCTTTTTGGGCTGAAGCAATCTCCACGCATATGGTACACCAGGATCAATGGATATCTTCTTGGTTTGGGCTTCACCAAGAGTGACATGGACTCCAAATTGCATAATGTGATTATTGATGATGAGCGACTCATCTTGGTACTTTATGTGGACAATCTCTTCTTGACAGGATCAAAAAATCTCATAGGGATGTGCAAGGAGGATCTTGCTTCGGATTTCAAGATGAAGGAAATTGATTTGATGCACTACCTTTTGGGATTGGATGTGTGGCAACAACCAGGAGAGATTTTCCTTGGTTAGGGAAAGTATGCAATCGATACCTTGAGGAGATTCAGTTTGGAGGATTGCAAGCCTATGTCTACAATGATGATCACTAACTTGAAGAGGCTAAGTGCTTTTGAAGGTGAGTTGGTGGATCTCACACTATACAAGTAGTTGATAGGTTCCTTGATGTATCTCGTCAACATTAGGCCAGATATATATTTTGTTGTGAATACACTCATCCAGTTCATGGTGGATCTAAGACAGGTTCATTGGGTGGCATCGAAGCATGTGCTCAAGTAACTATGAGGTACAATAAACTTTGGAATAAGATATGTCAAAGTTGGAGGAGTGGAGTTGCAGGGTACACATGTTTTGATTGGGTAGGGAGTTTTGTGGACAAAAAAACTGTCTAGATGTTGCTTCAGCTTGGGTTCAACCATGATCTCATGGTACAACAGGAAGAAGCAACTAGTGGCACTTAATCTAGTTAGGGAAGAGCACAAGGCAGTGAGTATGGCGAGCTTTGAGGCAGTGTGGATTCACAAGATGCTTGCATGAATATTTGATTTGGAGATGGGCCAACAATGTTTCATTGTGATAATCATAGTTGCATTGAACTCCCTTATAATATCATGTTTCATGATCGGTCCAAGCACATCAAGATCATATATCACTTCATCAAAGACAATGTCCAGAAAGGTGCTAGGATATTACAATAGATTTGCACATAGGCATAGGTGACATATATTCTCACTAAGCCTCTAGTGAAAGGAAATTTTATGAAGTACTGAGATAAGTTGGGGGTGATGGAGAATTCCTTCCTTTTTAAGAGGGAGTGTTGAAGCTTGTGGTAGCTTTTATTGCCTCTTCAGGTGCTTGATTGGTGGAGTAAGTGATTTATGTCTTCTTTCCTAAGTCTAACAAAGGAAAAGTACAATAATTAAAGTTAATTAATTATTTTGGACTATTAAGTCATTTTCTAAGGATAAATAATTGAATTATTTAAGTGACTTAGAAATAATTTCAACCATTGATCTCCAAGTTCTTCTAGAAAGGAGATTTGGGTTATGGATTTGAGCTTAATGAAGATTATAAAAGAATCCTAGATAAGAGGTGAAGACATAGAACATAAGAGAGAGAGGCAGCTACAACAGTTTTAGGAAAGTGATTTTCTCAAGAAGGAGAGAGTGAATTCTTTGGAGCATGAGGCTTTGTTCAACTAAGGAGAAGGAAGAAGAATACAGGGATAGTTTATAGGAGACTAATTTGTTAGGAATTGGAGAGGCTTAATTGTTGAAGTGAGAAGGAGGCGCAATTGCTAGGGAGGCCAATTTGCTAGGGTTGAGTTGTTACTACGCAGAAGCCAAGTGAGAGCCAGGTGTAGAGGCCAATTTTCTGGTGAGAGGTGGATCAATTTTTTCAAGCTGAATTTCTTCATAGACTGATTTCCAATTGATCAATTTTCCTTGGGCCTAATTATTCCAATGGGGTCGAGTTGCAAGTTTCAATCACTACATTTTTCTTTGTAAATTCTCTATGGGTTGAAAAACCAATTTTCCATATTAATAAATTATGGAGAATTGTTGTGGGTGAATTATTTCTATTGTAATGTGCAATTGATCTCTATGATTATTTCCACTACATATATTTCTAGATGTTAAAATACCAATGATTTTATTTTTCGACAATTTAGGATTTATTTTGTTAATCGAATAAATTGTTGGGAATAAATAATTGTTATGAGAAAATAAATTTGGGTTTGCATTAGGATATTTAACAATATAAGTATGACAAATATTTTGACCAAGTCACAATGATGTGTAAGAGCTTGAGAAAATAGGATGGGATTAGAACATAATTGAAGCACTATCTCAATGATGTATATCAATTCAAAGAGATGTATTTATGTATTCCTAAAGGTTCAATGTAAAGTAATTTCATTAGAGAGTTGTGTAATGGTAGAGTAGGAGGTCACTTTGGATGCAATAAAACACAGTTTGTCAGAGGAAAGATATTAGTGGTTGAGCATGAAGGATAAGGTCAACCAAATTTTTATGTGATGTGGAATATCTAGGATGGATAAGGGAGTGAGCCATAACATAAGATTGTAAACACAGGTGTTGATATTGAAGTTATGTTGGCATAACATATTTTTGGATTTTATTCTTGCATTGCTAAAAATACAACATGAAACTGATGTAGTGTTGTTGATAAGTTTGCAAGTATCCTCCACTTCATGCATATTATGGAGACTAGTTATATTTCCCATGACTCAAATATTTCCCTTACAGAGGGGGTGTGATGTCATGAATTATTGAAGATGTTAAGTCATATATACTAGGTTTCTTAGTCATTTTTTAAAAATAAATAACTAAGATGATGGGGACAAATATGTAAAATTGTATAATGCATGACCTCGAAACAAATGGAATGACATAGATAGCTACAAAACAAAACCTTGGAAATATTCTATAGAACTTAGATGCAGATAAGAAAAAATCAAGGTAATAGGTTTAGCCCATGGTGACGTTGCTTATAACAATGCTATGAATACGCCTACAACATTTTTACCTTTCAAAATAGTGTATGTCCAAACAAATGTGAGTGGAATTCTATATTTGATAGGTTTTTTTTATCTACATGAGAATGACTAATGTTTTGAAGGCATTCGCAAAGCATATGTAGGAGGTATATGCACAAGTTTAGGGTGTACTAAAGGAGGAAATTACATGGTACAAAAAGTATAAGGAGTGCATCAATGTATAAATAAGATACGAGTCATTTGAAATTGGTGATTTGGTAATGGGAAATCTCAAGAAGGAGAGGTATCTATGAGTCATGTATAACAAATTGAATGCAAACGAGATAAAACCCGCTATAATTAGAAGAACATTTTACAAAAATGCATATAAAGTAGAGTTGCCAAAGGAGTTTGAAAACTTGCCCATTTTCAACATTATTGATCATATGAGTACAAGGAAGGTGATCTCATAGCAAGCAAAGAAGACGAGGATAAAGTTATATTAAGAGAAACAATGAAGGCTAATTAGCACATGTAAAAGCTAGATGAAATTAAGAAGTTGTTGGTTAACAATGTGACCAAAACATAGAGAATATAATGCAAATAATATTTGGTTAAGTGGACAAATATAACAAATATAGATAGTGCTTGGATTTTTAAGAAGGACCATAAAGAATTTCATAAAGGGGAGAATGTTATTTAAGTAAAGGATATTATATTAGAGCAAGGATGCACATTGATCTAATTGTTACCATGAGTTTTTTCTTCATATCCCTATGCATAGCAAGAAGGAATTATTTTCTCACTATCATCCTCCATATAGGGAACTTCAACAACCTATATATATAAGTACTAAGTACTAGCACAAGGCTTAGTCACGCAACATTCCACCTCCCCTTTTCCTGAAGGTCAAAAGGGTAACATCCCTAGTAGGCTCGCATCATCATTGATGGATTGGGTAGAAGGGAAGTGCCCTTGGTGCCTCTAGAGCCTTTACAACATTGCATCAATTTTCCATTATGTGCCCCAATATATAGACTATGTGCACTAACCTTGACATCCTATCCATGCAAACCTAAATGTCTTGTGTCCCACCATTTAGCTTCATCTACATACCAGCCTAGATCCATCTTAACCCCAGATCTATCAAGCATTGAGAGAATCAAATCTCTCGAGGTGCAAACCACTTTGTTGAGTGCAAAACTTGAGGAAAGGTTTGCACCTAGAAATATTTGATTCCATTCAACGCTTGATAGATCTAGGTTTAAGATGGATCTAGGATGATTATATAATATCTATATTTGTATATATGTGTCTCTTTCTTATTCCTTCTCTCTATCTCACCCTCAAACATACACACTCTCTCTCCATATATATATAT
>APFE030373943.1:76100-123270 GCA_000404065.3 Pinus taeda
GGAATATTTGAAATTCATATTTTATTTTTAATTATTCAATTTTTTCTAAAATCTTAAGATTTATGTTGTTGGTCCATTACATAGTGTTATTCTCCATTTTGAAAAGAAGAAATTACCTATTTCCACTTATATGATCATATTATCATGAGACCGACATATTTAATATAATATATATATAATATATTTGGATTTTATTTTATATATATATATATAATATAAATATATATATATATTTTTTTTTTGAGTTTTATTTGGACTAATCTTTAAAAGAATATAAATTGTTAAAAATAATGATGTTTATTTTAATTATTATTATTTTTTATTCTCATTTCCTACATTATGGAACATTTTCTAATATCATATTAGAAAATATGGTATTGGATTGGATTTCTCATTAATATAGGAATTAATAAGAATATTTAGTTGAGTCTTGACAAGGTTGGGATTTTGAGAATTTCTTGATAGGTTGAAAGTTGACCGATGAGAAGGTCCCACAGAAGCAGCTAGCAACAGAGGCTACTCAGAAGTCTGCCCCAGTAATAGGAGGAGTGAAGAAGTCGCTTCATGGCTGACACTGTTGCATTTCACGAGATCTGAAAGTACCATAAGAGCATCGAGTTGTTCATAAGGAAGCTTGATGCAGGAGCAACCAGCAACAAAGCAAACAAACTGGACCAGAGGATCAGAACAAAAGAAAAGCGTGATTTAAAGCAGAAAAATAGTTTTAAAAAGGATAAAACAGATTTAAAGCGTGCATGCATGAAGCTTTTGTGGAGAAAAATCAGGAGAGGATGTGATCATCCTTCTTAATGCATCTTATATAAATGTAATGTGATAGGGTGTGAGAAATATATCTTATTTGTGAGTAAAACTGTGAGTGAGCAAGATGTAGTCGATTGTGAGCTGGGGTTTAAGGCTGAAAGGCGTTAGCCTAGAATGTAATTTGTTCTGTATATATATGTGAAATGTGTTCTAGTATTGTATACGCTTGTGTGAGTTTACAATTTAGCAAATTATGTGTGGTTGTGTGCGTTCAACTCTTATATGGTGTACTGTTATAATGTTATAATGTGTGTGCGCAGTGGAAGCGTAGTGGGCCATAACCCACAGGTCCAGGATCTTGTTTTTTTTAAAGAAATTGGGAATTTGGGCAACCCCCAAATTCTCCTTTTCATCAAAGCTCCCCGTCCAACATCTAGTGAGGGAGATTCCCTAGGATTTCAAGACCGATCTAAGGTTTGGATAGTTGCATGTAAGCCTCACTACCTCTTCGATAATTATTAATGCATACATGTTCAAATATATCAGTCTTAAATCTTCGTTGCCCTTCGATCGAATTGGATGTTCTCAATTTAGATTGACGGGTTTTAGATATTTATAAAGAAACTCAGCAGTAGCTCAATCCCTTTCTCGGTTTCTAGATCTGAATATGTAGGGAACTTGAAGCAGAGAATAGAAAATCGTATAAGAGTTCCAGTAGATGTGCAACATCTCATATACAAATGGAAGCACTTGCAGGAGCTTTCTTAATTGTAGGACTATGCCATCCTAAGAAACTCCATCATCGTATTGCTATTGAGATTGCATGGAGGTGCCTTAGGATCGAAAAACCCAGAAGGATCAACATCTTATAAAGATGCTACGCGAGGGAAGGGTCCTACATCAATGAAACAATCACAATACAACCTAGGACCATATATTGTAGATCAAGTGGAACAAATGCTTGATCCGGAGGTGAGCTTAAAAGAGGTAAATCACCTTTTTTCTGCTCTATAATCTAGGGTCATGATATACATATTTAACAATTTTTGGCCAAGATCTTAAGAGTTGAATTAGTGGGTTTTCTCGACTTGGACCAACAACTATGAAATATATTTGTAATTAAAGGATATTTTCATGGTTCAGTTCGATACTCAGGAATATCCAAAGAAAGTATTACGGGAAGAGCTCTGGTTCTGGGGAAGAGTCAGACTCTTCCTCACCATGTGGTTCCTAGAATTTGATGCTACAACTATGGTGGTGTCAAAGATGCCAATATGCAGGAGACTACCAAATCCCCCCCTTCCTTTATGGCATCACAAGGTACTCGAGGACATTAGGAATACTTTGGGGTCATTCCAGAATATCGACATTGAAAGAATGGAGAAAGGATTATTTATATTTGCCCAAATTTGTATGGAAATAGACCTAAGAAAAGGGTTAGCAGATCATATATTGTTGAAACATAAATATTTTCATTTGGTTCAAAACTTAGACTATGAAAATACAACATTTAGGTGCCACACTTGTTTCCAAATAAGACATCTACAGGACACATGTCCACAGGCAAGAAATATTCCAAAAAAGAAACAGGGGTCAACTCGTAAAACAAAGGGTTGACAACCTTTTGACTCCATTACACTAGAAGAAGAAGAAGGGGAACTCATAGAGGACCCCACAAGACAAGATGACGTGAGTACTTAGGTTTGTGATGGACCTGCTCCCTGTGTGTCGAATGGTATAAATCCAAATCCGATCCATAACTCAGAACATCTTGGAGTTGTAGCATACAAAGAGGATGGGATGGTGGTCACAAAGATAATATATGTATCAAAAAGTTCAGATTCATACAAAGAACCAACTCCTATAATGACGTTGAATGATCTCGAAATGGTACCTATTGACCCTCCTTTAGGGGGATGGTAGAAGGTCCAGAGAAAGAAGGGAAAGAAAGAGAAGGTAAGTGATTTCTATAACACTTAACTTCTTCTTTGTAATTTTTATTTTTTATTTATATTTTTGATACTAAGCTGAGAGACTGCCATACTTGAATGCTTATAACATCTGCAAAATGTAATTTTGTTCCCAACAATGAAATTATGATTTTTTTTCGCAGGAAAATATAGCAATTAATAATCAATATTACATCATAAATAAAGATAGACCAGTACATAGATCATCATAAGAACATAAATAATTAAATTATAGTAGAAAACCTTGGAAAAAAAGCCACTATGAACAAAAAGCTCAATTCATCATTTTCAATTTCAATTAAATTCATGTAACATACACCTTTTTTTTTGCTTTTTTCCTTGTTTGAATGTGTTTATAGAAGAGAGAGAGCATAAGCTCTGTTTGACAATGATAGTACTTGCAACAATGAAATAACTCATATAATAACAATATTCAAGAACACATATTTATTTTTAGAGTTAAATCCTTTTTTGTTGCCACAAATATCCTTAAATATGTTGTAGGCTATAGATGTTATACAAACTATGAAGCCACCAAGATATTCTCCAAATTATATTTGTCAATAATGTGGAGACTATAGATTTTATACCAACTATGAAGCCACCGAGATATTCTCCAAATTATATTTGTCAATAATGTGGAGACTATAGATTTTATACCAACTATGAAGCCACCAAGATATTCTCCAAATTATATTTGTCAATAATGTGGAGAAGATTATATATGTCAATAATGTGGAGAATGTCGTCTACAAGGAGTTTTGTCCTCACAAACCAAGGAGAAGTAATCTCCCCAAGAAAATGACAATACCAAATATCAAAACCAACCTGTGAAATGAACTCCACGTTTTTGCTTTTATAACTCTCCCAAAAAGTTCAACCCTCTTCATCAAGCCATGTGGGACTAAATAAAATCACTTTTGGTCTCTTAATTCAAGGCCTCATTATTATTATTTTCTTTTTAAATAAAATATTTTTCACTTTATAATTGGCACTTATCATCCCTTGATTAAAAACCTTAAAATAATGATAAAGTTAAAAATTTTAATTAATAAATTATCATTATTATCTTTAAAACCATCGAACTATATAAAATGACTAGATGTCATCAAAATTTAACCTACAGATAATACTAAAAAAAATTAACCCTATCAGTCGACCCAGTCGATGCTCAAAATTGGCTTACTAAAAATAACGAATATTAGGAAAAAAATCCCGAAATCATCCCAAAAAAATACATCTTACTCATAATCCCGATGAGATCTCAACTGGCGATCAAACATTGCCATTAATTTCCTCTAAGGTTCTCCAACCCTAACCAAATAGCCTATGAGAATCAACAAATAGGCTAGAGGTCCAGCAACTCCACTCGTTAGGAAGGGGACATTATAGTATGATGATGATGATGATGATAATTATGATGATGATGATGATGATGACGATGATGACGACGACGACAACGATGTTGAGGCCGATGAAGATGATAATGAAAACGAAGCATTCCAAGATCCTTATAATTAGATTGACTTAACAAGTCAAGAATACTGGAAGTGTGACAAATGTTTTGGAAATGAGAAAAATTATTTTAAAAAATAAACCATAAATCAACTGTAATAATTACCGTTGTAAATTATAATCATTAAAATGATAAGCCAAAATTAAATTAATTATACTAACATACTAAATTCCTCCTTAAACTTTATGTAAAAACATACCTATATAAATAGATAAAATAATCACAAACCTAAACCTAACAATATGCAATCATGCTTATAATTAAGATTCATTGTATAGCTAAAACATCTTACTTTGAAAGCAAAATTCTTAAACAAAAGATTCATTATAAAACTAAAACATCCTACTAAAAAACATTTAAAATTCTTAAACAAAAGATTCATTATAAAACTAAAACATCCTATAAAAAAACATTTTAAACATTTTTAAGAGATTTTCTTAAAAAAAAATTGAGTAAAACAATTTTAAACATTTTTAAGAGATTTTCTTAAAAAAAATTGAGTGAAACAACAAAAAGTTAAAATGGAACTGAGAAGCCCTAATGTCAGGAAAGAACAACATCCAAGACATAGATCACAATCCAAGAATGCTACCTACTCTTACGAAATTAATAGAATCAACAGGTTTTTCAAACATTAACGGTCTTCCCATCAAATCTTACCAAGCAAGAGTTGTTTATATCCTTTTACTCTAACACTATAAGGCATTTTCAAATTTTCTTTTACCTCTTCCATATCTAATCTAAATCTATTTTGAAATTCACCATTGTCATTTTTTCCTTCAAGGTGAGTTTGTCTTATTATTATAGGTGGCATAACTTTCTAGTTGGTTTTCACAGCATTTTCCCATTTTTTCAATAATCTAACATTTTTCTTTCATTGGTTAATTTTATTTGGAAATATCATACATAAGTTAGCTTTACCTACAAACACTCGTGGAAGAGAGGATAATTGAACATAGGCTAAAATACTTTGTTAAAAAATATATAACACAATGTAGGAGCAAACAATCTCACAACATAAACTAAATGAGCATACACAACACAAACCAACATAAAAACACAAAATTTTTAACGTGGTTCACCCAACTAATATGGGCTACATCCACCAAACAGAGGCATCGACAATCTTATTATTCAACAGGAGATTACAACACATAATTCCTCACACCCTCTCTGCACAAATATCCTCTGTAGACTTACATTTTATAGCTGGGAGTAGAAAACTGAATCATAAATTCTCTCACAATAAATATAGGATGCAATAACTCCTCCTCAGGAATAACTAGAGCTAACTTAACAACAAATCTTATTGTTGTCACATACATGAGATTTTTTCCAAAATTAATTAACAAAAAAATCTCAACACAGAATATTACAATTTTTTTGATTTAAAAAAAAATAGTAAATAAAAATATTAAAGGTCTCGCAGTGGTAGAATAGATGACTTTAATATTAAAGATCTCATATGACTTTAATATCAATAGTCATTGTAGACAATACATGAGATTCCCTAATATTATTATTTTCTTAAGAGAGTTGTCTTTAACCTAACTAGTTTTCAATATTAATAACACATTATTATTATTTTACCTATGACAACTTTACATTACATAAATTGATTTTAAGAAATTTTTGGACTCTTATATAATATTTAAGTGTTAAATACTCCAAGAAAAAGCGCACTAAAGAAAGATGGGAGGTTGTAGAAAAAATTGATTAAATAATGCTCCATTTAACCTTACTCATGAAGGTGAAGAGTTTTGGTATGAAAATTACAGAACGAATGGAGAAGGTTGTTGAAGAGTCTTACCAAGACATTATGAGGAGGTTGGTTAATTGATTGAGATGGGTTGAGGAGGTTGATTAATTGATTAAGATGGGTTATTGATGTGTTTTTTCAAATTTTCATTTTAATATAATTTAATATATTTTATTTATAAAAAATATTTGAAATCAACTTTGATGAAATTTAATATTAATTATTTATATCTATGTTTATATTAAATTCATCCAATTTGATCTCAATTATATTATATATATATATATATATATTTAAATTATATATATATATAGTTTTGAGAGATGAGATTTGAATTTATATTTTATTATTTACATTTTATAAACAATTAATTTCTAAGGGAATTGCTTGAGTGAGTTAATGCGATATGGTATTTTATCTTTTAATAAATTATGGATATTTAACATTATTTAAAAAAATATTTTGTAATATTTAAATAGGATACTGATTTCAGAGTGCAAGTATATGTGATTCATAATGTTTTTAGAGGATTCTAAGTCTTGATGATGAACCACACTAAGTGGTTCGAAAAGTGTTCACTTGAAGAATTGGAATGTGATTTATTTGAAGAATTTCTTTAAAAATGATAATGATTATTTAGATTATGTCAATCAATCTTGTAGAAAATTAGATGATAGTTTAAAACTTCATAAGTTGTTAGAGATAACCATAAAACTCAACAAAAGTATTGAGAAAATTATAATTTATAAATATCTTCTATATTTTGACAATGAGATGAGTATATATAGTTCCCTTTAATTAGGTAATCAAAATTTGTAATATTATTTGTGTATTTATTGATCGTTTATATTTCAATTTCAGTGGATCCTTCAACATGGTGTAATAAAAGTTTATGGATTCTTTAAATTTAATAATAAGATAAATATGGTGGCCATTTAATATAATGTGGACTAGGTTCACAATCCTCGTTATTATTAAATAAGGTTCATTACATAGTGGACATTGAATAAATGTAAAGTGACCCATTAAAGAAAGTGTACTAAGAAAGCTAAGATTTGGTTATTATTAGAGTTTGCTAACTAGTTATAAACCAGGACATGGTGTTCTTTATGAATCATGTATTGGAGCTTAGTTCATTGGAAGGTTGTCCCTCAAAAAGTGAATGCAAGTTGGTCCTTTAATAAAGGGTTCGTAAAGGGATCATGGTATTGTGTTTCCCCCTTCAAAGATTTTGATATTTCATAAAGTGTTGAGCATTTTTTATCCACTCTAACTTGAGTAGTTTTAGAGTTCCCAATGTTAAACTACTCAATGTTAAACTCAAGTAGTTGGAGGGTAATTCACATAGTTTGCAAAGTTCAAGGTTTGGTTATTGGTTAGGCCAACTGCATCCTTGACTAAGAAAATTATTCTTCATCTAGTTAGATATTTTAGATGTAAGCTACATTGACTAAATATGCATCCTAATTATAAAACAAAATTTAAATAGGTTTTCTTTTAAGTTGATCCAAGTGGTTAAGCCTTTACTTATGACAATGTTGGTTACTGCTAATTTGGTGGGTTCATTTTTTTTTTGGTGTGGGGTGAATAGATCCTTTCATTAATTATAAAATTTACATATAGCTTGAATTTCCGAAAGAAGACTAAAATGCAGGAAATACTTGAGACTAACATGTTACATACCAATACCATGCATTCAAAAAAAGACTACATTAATCATACCAACATAGAAAACTCCTTGAGGATTCAAGATTTCAAAGAGGGAAATGACTCAGACATTTGCATGACTTTTCTCGAGTCCACTAATAGTTCATCATCTTCCTAGATCTATGTCTTATTGCTCTTGCAACCATTTTTTTGGCTTCTTTGTCTTACCTGAAGACCACCTTGAAATCTATCGTTTGAACCCCAATAAAACAAAATAAATTAATAATTTACAATTGGCAGTTTTTGGGCTCCATATTTTGACAACCCATGGTTTTTCCCATGGCATTTGTCCATGATATTTGTTATGATGAAGCCTATTTAAGGCTTGAGAAACTTGATCCCTCTTGGTGCTTTGTAGATAAATATTTAACATGGATCTAAGATGGTCTAGTCTTTTATATTTTTTTGTAATAATCTAAATGTTTTACAAATTTATCCATTTTCGATAATTTAAAATAATGAAAAAGAAAATTGATATTTTCCAAAAATTTCTCTTATGTGATTTCTACCAAAAAACTTTGCTTAAAATTGATATTTGTGAACTAATAGACTTACAAATATTACTAGTTAATATTACACATTTTAATTGTAATAAAAATATTTAATAACGTGGAATCTATTTTTTTTTTCCAAGGAAAAAAGCGAACTTTTTTATAAGCAATAAAAAAGTTACAAGCATATGTGGAGACATTCCGGCTCATCCTGAGCTCTATAAGTCCTTTCCAGTTCTCAAGGGAATAGAAAACTCATCTCCTTGAAACCGTCATGTCCAGTCAAAAAAGATGTAAGCATAAACATAGCTTACATTTGTCACTACTGCGCTGCCTTTTTCCAGGCAGGCCCTGTCCATACAAACCAGCTTTTACAGTCATATCGAAAAAGCACAAAAAAATAATGACAACTGGGCCTCCTGACCAGGAAAACGACCCATGTTGTCATAAAAACACTGTATATATAAAAGTCTGACCTGAAAATAGAGAAAAACATAAACCCAACTAAAACATTATCACAGTTTTGGATTTTCTGTTTTACAGAGATGAAATAAAGCGCCGAAAATAAAGGGAGACAGCATCCTGTAGAGGACAAAATTCCTCAAAAAATTTTAAGAGACCGGAGCATAGTGGGGAGGAAGATCCGACACACGGATCTGATCATGAGTATATTCTTTAATCATCCATGAATCCACAGCGAGTTGCACACCTTCCTTAGAAAACCTGTCTGCCTCTTCATTCCTGTCCCTGTAAATATGATCAATGAAAAAAGGATTAAAACGGATCTTTAAATTTTGGATTCCTTCCAGCAGCGGTCTCAGCATGTAATTTTGGCACCTATATTTGCCAATGACCCAGTTTATAACATTGAGTGAATCCCCATAGATCTGAACCGAGAAAATGTTTTTGCTAATAAGCCAGCAAAGGAGGAGTTTTAAGGCAGATAATTCAGTGAAGTTGTTTGTTCCAGATCCTAGACCTACTGCAGCTTTGAAGGAGTGGGTGGAATTTATGTGAATTACAATCCCAGCACCCGCGGCATTGTTTTGAGATGCCCCATCAAAGTACGCCCAAGGTATGCCTTCCCTGATTTGTTCAATCTTGTTTTGACTTGTTTTCTGAGGGGTTTTGGGTATTGGGATGCTGGAAAGAATAGCTAAGCTCTGCATAGCAATCGCCTCTGCTGGAGTGCTCTGTTCACTGAAGATGCTTTTGTTCCTAGCAATCCATATACCCCAGCTTATGATGGGGGGCAGGTTCCTCAGGTTCTTCTCAGTATAGTGGTTCCACCAATATTCCTAGGCTGCCAGGAAAGACTCCCCCTCCCAACGGAACCTATTCCGGAGAAGCCTCTGCACTTCATCCCAAACTCTCCTAGTGTAAGGGCAAGCAACAAACAAGTGCAAAATGGATTCTGAGTCCGAGAGGCACAAGGGGCATCTACCTCGTCCATGTTTGAATCTTGCCTGAAGGACATCCCAGGTAGGAATTTTCTACTTTAGAACGCACCATAAAAATAATTTCGTTTTCTTTGGGCATTTTAATTCTTTCAGAGACTTTACCCACCAGTCTGGTACAGCCCATCCTTTTTTCTTCATTAGGAATGAGTACCCCATCTTGGGGGAATAAATACCGGTTTCAGCATGAGCCCAGACCAATTTATCCAGGTTGTCCTGAATTCTGACATTTGACCTCTTTAACTCCTGCAGAAAACCCCACCATTCGACCTCCCACCTGGGATCAATTCCTAACGCCTCTGCTGATTTCCAAGCTTGACCCCAAATGGATGATTGACCTGGATTTGCAATCTGATGTAGTCCATGAAGCCCCAAGGAATCAAGATGTGCAACCAGAGCAGGAGTCAACGCGAAAGAACCATTACAGCCCACCCAGGGGTCTCTACCCACTCTAACATTTTCACCGTTTCCTACCTGCCAAGCCAAGCCTTGTTCAATAATTTTGAAAGCCTCCATAGTTGCCTTCCAAATCACCGAGAAGTGCCTTCCTTTTTTATTTGTAGCCCTTATCCACTCTTCCAGGGGCATGGGATCAATATATTTACGCTTAACAACTCTGGTCCATAGATTCTTGGAAGTAATTAAGCGCCAGCCAGATTTTGCTGCTAAAGAGATGCTAAAATCATGAAGATTTTTTATGCCCCATCCACCCCATTCTTTTGGCCTTGCTATTTTGTCCCATACCACCCAAGGAAGAACTGAGTCCTCCTTTGAGCCAGTCCAAAGGAATCTGCTGCATAGTTGTTTTATCTTGTACAAAATTCCTTTTGGAATCCATGTTAAGGCTGCCTAGAAAACTGGCATGGCCTGAAGGACAAACTTCACAAGAGTCAATCTTCCAGCCCGCGATAGCCACTTAAAACTCCAATGGGAAATTCTTTGTTCAATCTTCGCCACCAGCCAGTTCCAATCCTGCTTTCTATAGGCTTGGGGTTTTAACCAGAAGCCCAGATATTTGAAGGGGTGCTCCAGCTTACAGGCCTCAAAGGGAAGGTGAGAAACAAGCAGCAGCTCTTCCTGTCTATTGAAGCCCTGCAGGATTAATTGGGACTTCCTGGAATTTATTTGGAGACCAGTAGCTTTCAAGAATAAATCTAGAATACTTTTAAGTTCTATGACTTCATTTATGGACCCATTTGTAAAAAGCAATATATCATCTACAAAAAGTAGATGGGTTATGAAAAGATTAACAACAACTTCCAAACCTTTTACCAAACCTGATCTCTTAGCACTTGTAATCAGTCTGCTGAGACCTTCAGCTACCAGGAGGAAAAGTAGAGGGGAAAGAGGGCAGCCTTGTCTCAGGCCTCTTTGGCTTTTGAAGAAGTGTGAGGCCGCCCCGTTTATCAGGACTGCAAAGCTTGCATTTGAGATACACGCCATGATCCAACTTATGAATTCCACCTTGAAACCTAGGTGTGTCAGCAGCATCCTGAGATATGACCAACTGATTCTGTCAAAAGCTTTAGATAGGTCAATCTTTATCACGACCCCTTTTGAGTTTGATTTCCTGATGCTATGAATGGTCTCCTGAGCCACCCCAATGGCTTCATGGATTTGTCTGCCATCCAGAAAACCAAATTGTTCTGGAGAGATGGCTTTTGAAAGAACCGGCTTCAGACGGACCGCGATGGTTTTTGCAATGATTTTGTATATGCAATTGCACAAGGAAATTGGCCTGAAATCCTCAAAGGACTCAGGGTGCTCCTTTTTTGGGATGAGGGCAATGAAAGTTGCATTAAAGGGAGAAAAAATCTCACCTTTTTTCCTTGATTCCTCCACCACATCCGTTAATTCGTCACCAATCAGCTCAAAGAAGTGAGTAAAAAGTTCCACAGTCCAGCCATCCGGCCCCGGGCTCTTGTCCTTTGCCATAGATTTTATAGTGCTTTCAACTTCCTCCTTTGTCACTTCTTGAAAGAGATCTTCGGCCTCTTCCCTCTCCACAAACCGAGGGAAGGATTGAGTTGTTCTTATAATTTCAGCTAAAGAGACCCCACCTGGGTCAGAGAACAAAGATTTAAAGTGGTCCTTCCCCATGGTCGACAAAGCCTCGAAAGATGAGACATCTCTGCCCTCGGGGTCCTTTAGTTTCCAGATTGTATTTGCAGTTTTCCGGCCTTTTGCATAGTTATGAAAGAATTTTGTATTTTCGTCTCCTGCTTTCGGCCATATAGCCCTACTCTTTAGTCTCCATTCTTCCTCTTTTTCTAATAAAATTTTTTCTCTCTTCTTCTCAAGGATTACAATCCTTTCTTTTAATCCCTGAGTGGCATAGGCATTCGCCTAAGGGTCTTCAAGGATTCAGAGCTCATCATCTATCTTATTCAGGTCCTCATTCTGTTTTTTCTTTCTGTCCGCGGCCCATTCTAAAGTAGCCTTCTTTAACCTTTTAAGGTTTTCCATGAAAAAAGCTCCTTTTTTTCGAGGAGATCTCTCCCCGCATGTCGCCAAGTTTTCCGGAACAGCTGGTTGTAAGACTCTTCTTTCAACCAGGAGGCGTTGAATTTAAAAGGAGTTGCAGGTTTTTGAGGGAGTTTGGTGAGTTCTAAAAGGATGGGGAAGTGATCAGAGTTTCCCCCTTCTCCCACCCATTGCCTGAAACTCGGGACAATTGAGGCCATCCGATCGTTTATGAGGAAACGGTCCAGCCTTTTTGCAATATGCTCCTCCCCAATTCTCCTATTCCTCCACGTCGGCTTGGCCTTGATTAGATTTACATCTAGCAGCTTGTGGGAGTGGAAAAGGTGAGAAAAGAAATCTGTAAGGGGATCAATCCTGGCTGATGACCCCCATATTTCTGCAGCCCCAAGAGAGAAATTTAAATCTCCACCAATTAAAAGATGCCTCTCTTTTAACAGGTCCTTTGCCATGAAATTATTCTAGAAAGCTGCCCTTGACTGGCAGGGTCCATAGATGTTTAATGACAGAAAAGAGAAATCAAAATCAGGGTGCCAAAACTCCATTCCCAAAACATTGGGCATTCCCCAGTGATTCAAAATTTTAAGTCTACCATCCCTGCATCCTATGGCCAGACCGCCTGAGTGACCATCTGCATCAAGGCCTACAAAAGACCACCCAGGAAGAATGGAACGGAGGGCCAGTTCAATTTCCACCGCCCTGCCAAGCGTTTCTTGCAGAAAGACCAGATCAAGCATGTAACGAGAGACAAGCTCCTTTAAGGCCAGTTTTTTGGGTTTACTGGCTAAACCTCTGCAATTCCATGACATACAGATCATTTTATCACCTCCTCAGGGGGTTTTGCTGCTCTAAGCGCCCCAGGAAAACCATTTGTTTACCATCAGCCACATCTATAATAGCTTTGACTTGAGCTTTAGACAAATTTGACTTTCTTCCCCTACCCTTTTTAAGAGAGGTTTTTACAATAGAGGGACTTAGAGCGCCCATCGAGTCCTCCGAAATAGGGGGAAGCTCAGGCTTCTTACTCAAGGATCTGAGATTATAAGCACATGCAGGGGTGGATAAAGCGGGAGCAGGAGGTTCTATTGGAAAATTTCCACGGTTAAGATCGATGGAGGGAATTTCATCAACTAATAAATCCACATTTGAGATGAGATTTTTGAGATTTGAAACCCGAGGAGAAACCAAATCAGAAATCGCAGAAATTGAAACGGGAGGGAGGACAGGATTAGAAGAATCAGACTGCTTACCAGGAGGAAGGAGCTCGGTGTCTTCGGAGGGACCAGCAGGGGGGACGTCGGGGTCGAGTTGCTCTTCTGCCGCATAATTTGGATCTTCCTTTGTCTGAGGCATGTCTTCTTCCTCCTAACCTTGGACCCCTTCCATCGGATTGATGTCTGGTATATCCTTTGCCGCCAAGATTGGCTCCTTCCTGTTATTCTGCTCCCGTTGCTCCGCCTGTGTATGCACCCTCCTTTTACGTCTCCCCAAAGGGCAGTCTCTTGCTAGATGTCCAAGCTCATGACATCTGTGACATCTGAAGGGTAACATCTCATAATCCAGAATTTGTTCAAAGAAATACTCTCTGTATTGCAGATTAATTGATTCCATTAACTTTATGGGATTCAGACACACTAGAATCCTCGCTACCACTCGTTCATGCATGATTAAGAAAGATTTGTCAGCTTCCAAAAAGGTACCCAGCGAGTTCCCAATAGAAGAAAAGACTGAATCCACCCAGAGGAAAGGTGGAAGTCCAGGGATCCTCACCCAGACAGGAAACTCCTCAACCGTTTCCTTTGTGGCATCAAAGAGCAGAGACCACCTCTTGAAGAAGACTGGATGCTTCCGCATAGTCCAATTTCTTCCTTCGACCCATTCCAAGGTTGATTTGTCTTCAAAACTAAACATAAACCATCCTTTTGCCATCGTTACAGCTTTAAAAGATTTTGCCGGCGATTCCTTTCAGTGTCCCTCTGCCCATTGCTGCAAGAATTTGCCTGAGACCGGGCGCCCCCTTACTCTGCCCATGAGCGTGCACTCTGCCACCCTCAAGGCGTCTTCTACCTGAACGTCCATTCCCAAAAGCAGGTTCCCTGGTTGTTTCCCAGGTTTTATGGTTTTCGCCTTCTTTCTCTTGTCCCCAATTCTTTCACGCCCCAAAGACTCCTCTCTGCTAGCATCAGGAGCTTCTAAAAACTGTTGACGACCCGGTGTTTCGCTTGCTGAAGGGATGTCGATTTTTTCGGCATTTAACTGACCCGATGCATCAAGAGGGGTGCCTTCCTCGCCAGCAAACGAGATCCCCTTTCCTTTTGTTCCCTCAGAGAGCAAGACTGAAGCACCATACCCTAGATTTGAAACCTTTCCCGCTTCAGATTCCCAAAACTTCTTTGTCGGGTCACCTGCTAAAAGATCTTTTGTGAAGAGCGGTCTGAAAACTGTCAACGGGCTACTTCTATCCTCGGAATTCCTATCCTGTCCATGCACTGCATCAGATGAGGTCCACAAACCCTGCCTGCCTGAGCAATTTATGATATCTTCGAGGCCTCCCGACTGGCAGAAAACCCTTGATGGAGAACTGATCTTTCCCACTGGGGATCGCTTCTCAGCCAGAGAGTAGTCCTTTTCACGGCCGTCTGATGAAAACGGGGAAAACGATGCTTTGTCTGAAACTCCCGTCAAAGGCGAACCTTGCTCCAAAAAAAGATCTTTCCCCCTCAGCGCTCCAACAGAACTAAAGTCTGGATCAGAAGGTTTAACCTGCCCAAAATACTCAATGAGGGTCTGTTCATTTACCTCCTCGCCCCAAACAGAAAGGATGTCTTCTGGCGCTGGATCTAGATCCACCGACTCATTAGGGAAACCCATGGTAGATGCTAGCTAGATAAACCTTGACACCTAGGAGGTTCCCGTTCCGACGCGGGTGCTCCAGCAAACCGACAGTGGTTAAAAGGTAAGGTGAAAATGGTGAACCTTCGAACGCGAAACCGCCAAGGAGTGCTGTTATCAGGAGTTACCTTCCAGGAAGAAAACGGGAGCCCAAACCGCCTTGAGCAAAACAAACCCCAACAAAACCCGGGATGCAAAAGCAAAAGGAGAGAAATCGCTTGTCTGACAAGACCTATGGTACCTTGAAAACACGGACACCCTGAGAGGCCGCCATCCGTCCTCTCCGTACCTGCTAGTCAGCGGGGATGTTGCTGTTTGTGTCACCTGGGCCAGGGGCCTAGGGTTTCAGGGTCGACCCCTGCACCATGAATTCTAAACCACGTGGAATCTATTTACACAAAAACAAAATTACAATTTTGATAAATATTTTATATCTAAATTCAATTAATAAAATATTATTTATAAATATTATAAAATTTTAACTTTATTTATTTCATTATTTAATAAACATAAAAATAATCAAATTTAACCTATATAATATTATATATATCATATATAATATTATGTATATCATTTAAAAATATATATGTTAATGGATTTACACTGATTAACCTATATTCTATTATTTAAACATATGCCTTAAGAATCTATATATCTATATTCTATTATTTAAACATATCCCTTAGGAATCTATATATCTTCTTTGTGCAGCCAACCAAACAAGCTTTTACATGACATTATTTGACTACATTACTCTATAAGTACTCTTTAATTCCTAAGAATCTATATATCTTCTCTGTGCAGCCAACCAAACAAGCTTTTATATGACATTATTTGACTACATTACTCTATAAATACTCTTTAATTCAGCGATGGGAAAAGAATAAAATCTAAACTGATAATCTCTTTGGTAATTATAAACTCAAACCTTAACACCTTTTCTATTATTTTCTCTGTTCTAGAGAATTTAACTTTAGTAAGATGCTCCTAATATCTCATATAATAATAATAATAAGAGTTACCTTATTCGTGTTTCTCTACATTATCTAAAAATGAGTTAACAAAACATTTGAAAGGCATAATTTATCATTAAAAAAAATGAACATACCACACATTTAGCAAAGCAGTGATAATGTCGTTTGTTCTAATGTTTTCTTTACGCTTTATTTTCCCAAAAGTAACATAGAATCAGTCAAGAATCATGAGACATTAGAATAATTCATGCCAACACTCTTTACATCTTTTCCATTTTATTTATCCACTCCTTTTTTATTATAAAACCTTTAAAACCTCTCCTATACTATATTTAAGTCAAGGTATTATGTGCCCACTATACTATACTATATTTAAGTCAAGGTATTATGTGCCCACTGTGTTGTCATAACCTCCACTACATTTAGCTCAAAGTATTATATACTCATGATGAAAATAGTTGTCGTTTTACATCATACAAAATAAATGTGATGCGTGACCACTTAACTGACGCCAAAATAGGCCAGATACCCGAATCCACTAAACTAAACTACACCCCAACTACTTGGAAAAGCACCAACCATATATATATGTCACCACATATACATATATATGTATATATATCCCCACTCTCGCTGGATCTTTCGTAAAGGCTAGTCTCTTCATCTCTACAGTTCCGCCGTCATTAAATGTGTGGTGGATGGTTTCCATAGCAATGTTGCGTAGCTTTCAATCCAAAGGGATGGATCATTTTGCGTAACTTCCAACACCACGTTGACTAGACTAGACGCCCCCACGCCAAGTGAATGAGATAAGGTCTCGAAGCTTGGGCAATATTAACTTTTTTTAATGCTTACCTAAAGTTCATTGTGGCTCCCACAAATATAACAGACATCATAGATAACATTAAATGATAATTTATTTATAAAACATTTACTTTCCCATGTGTTAAGGTAGCTATTCCCTCGGTCTTGGGGAGCACTGTCACTTTCTGTTGTGGCATGGGTCTCGTGTTTTTCAATACAACAAATATATGTTTTATGCGTGTTAAGATATTAGTTTTTATGGTCAGATTTTTGTTTTTTGTTTTAACAATGTCGTTATTGAAATTTGTTTAAACCATTTTATTTTAATATTGATAAATTTGTTATTTGTAATATAAAAATGAATTTAATTTATTTTGAATATTTTATTATAATGAGTTGTTAAGGTTTAAATTTTCCATTTTATCAAAATCCAAAATGATTTTTATTATTTTAAAGATAATTTTTTATTTTTTATTTTTTGAGATAGTGAAGGAAGGATAATTTGTATAATTTTTGTGTTTAGACTTTTTCCATCCATACCTAGAATTTCACAATTTTTGTGTTTAGACTTGTCCTATCAATACTTAGAATCTTAGAAGAAATATAAGCTTTAAGGTATTCTTTTAAAGAAAGAAAGGAGTTTGCTATTGAATCCCAAGTTTGATGGACATATCTAAAGTTAACATTGGAGACAAAAACTTTAAAAGTTGAGTTCTATCAAGTCAGTAGGGAAATTGAAAATCTTGGAATGGCTACCCACACTAAAAAAATTTGGCATTGCAAAGATAATTCAAATATCTAGAAATCTTCTTTCTCTTTAAAGTGATTCATTAGTGGTGGGATTGGAAATGGAAAAAGTCACTACCTTTACAAAGGACAACTTTGCTTTGTGGTTTTTCTTCCAACACATCTTAAAACATATATTTAATGGATTATGGTCCTTGAAATCCAAACATCGTTATTTTAACATTATAGCATGTGGAAAGTAAGTTTAGAACATCTAAAAGCTCTCTTTTGTCTTCCTTGAGTGTGCAAATCTACAATCTACATTATCAATAGTTTGGGCAAGTGGAGAGTGTGCAAATCTACATTACTGATAGTGTAGGTAAGTGGAGATGTTGAAGATCTTGTTTTAACTTTGTTCCTTAGCCAAGTTTATGTGGAGCCTAGGTCAAGTCTTTGTGCTGATAATACTTCCCTACATCTATGTCTTGGAGCATTGCCTTGTTAGGTGATATGATGCATTAGGCTTTAGATTTTCATTATGCTTAGGTACAAGCAAAAAATTGAAGTTTTTCACTTATTTCAAAGAAGTGTAATGATGTCGTGTTAATTAAACAATACCATCAAGAAGCTTTTCATAGGAAGGCAACCCATCAACTTTTCTTACTGTGCTTGTGTAGATCATGAAACATATATGAAATTAGTAATGGAGATGGAGCATCTCTAACAATATCTAGACTTCTGGGTACGACTATGTTACACTACGAGTGTGAAGAGCCTCTTAAACTCCTCTAAAAGTTTACAGAGTGTGACTATTGTTAAACATTGACCATTTATTTTGATATTTTTAAATACTTTTTATTATAGATTTTGATGCAGTTTTGGCTTAATAATTTTTGCTTTTAAATTTTGATATTTTTACAAGTAAACGGGTACAACCATATAAATTAAATAGTTGATAAATGTTCATTGACATCAACAAACTTATCTCATGATACATTTCAAAAAAAAAAGAAAAAGGAAAAAAAAAACAACTTAGTTTTAAATTATTATTATTAATTATAAAATTATTAATATATGAGTAAAATATATATGCATTTATGCAACAAAATTCTTAATCATGGAGATTCACCCCATTTTTGTTTTGGAGATTCTTAATATGTAAATAATTTTGGTTACAATACCATGGATTATCAATACCATATGCCCAAAAAACCCTAAATCATTTTATAGTATATATAAAATGGTCATCAACCCACCCTAAACCATTTTAAATTATTATAAGAAGGTCATCAACCCCACCCTAGAAGATCAAAAGTATCTTTCTATTTTAACTAGCTCAAAGAAGAAAATTAATATAGCAAAGATTAGAAAGAATTCTCTTGAGCTCCATAGTGAAACAGGTCGTTGGGCAGTTCCTAAAACACCATGGATGGAAAGGATCTGCCATCTATGTGAGAATAGGAACATCGAGGGTGAAAACCACTTCCTCTTAGAGTGCCCCACCTACAACCACATTAGATCTCAATTTCACAATTTTTGTTACAACACTGACCTACCTGGCCTTTTACAATGTCAAACTTATAGTGAACTCTGGAGGCTTTTCTCCAAGCTTTTTGAGCATCGGAATAAAATCTTAAATCAAAATAAATAATTTGTTTCTTTAGGTCCGATAGACCAATGTTTGGTCTCAACGGACGTTAACCACCACCATCATCATCATACCAAATGATTTTTTTTCACAACATTTTTTCTAATTAATTTTAATTGAAATCTGATAATCTTTTTTAAAAACTTAAATTTAAATTGTTTCATCAAATTTAAATGCCCCAAATTCTTTTCCCTCTATAAATTAAATTACACTTTTAATTTTAATTTAATTTTATAATATAGTTTCTAATCAAATAAAAAAATAAAAAAAATAACTCTTTTAAAAATAAATCTTAAACCTTTTAACTCTAATTAATATTAAATTATATATTAATTAATATAAAAAATATTATAATAATATTTGATAAAATTTAAATTCCAATCATTTATTTATTAATTAAAATAAAATTCTCAAAATTTCGCTCTCAATTCATTTTTTGTAAGCTATACAATTGAATCTGGACTCATTCATTTCTTTTTTTAATTTAAAATTAATTACATATTATTTATCTTCATAATTATATATATATTTTTGACAAAGCGCTAGCCGTACACATAGTGGATTTTTAAAAATGTATTGTATTTCCGCTCGCGAAAGATCCCCTGATGGGGCATCTCGGTTTAGCGGACCTCCAATTGGACGTGGTAAGCTTAAAATATAAGCTATTGAAAGTCGAGGAATAAAGTAAGCGAGAACAGAGATAAAGAAACGAGACACTACAGTCAATCCCTAGTTTTTCTTGAGGCCAATGACATGCCCGCACGTCCCGGCAAAACATGTCAGGAGCCCCGCTAGCGTTTACAGCTCAGAGTAAATAATCCTCCATCCAGAAAGTCCTTCCTCTTCTGTGGGTACCGGAGTTAACACGTGGATTTCCCGGCAAAGCACTGGCCATAGGGCCCATTTAATACCGATTGACGTCCGGCAGGGGCGAAACAGTGTACTCGATTATTATGCTGTGAGAGAGCAGAAAGAGAAACGCATTTCGAAGGAGCGAAGGTTTTAAAGCACGGAAATTTGAGTGCATTGTGGCGAAGGAGGCGGCGAAATGCAGCTGGAACGGAAGGGACTGTTTTTGAAAGGTAAGCCTCAGCTTCGAACCCTGTTAAATTTGCGCCGGAACTTCGAACCCTGTTAAATTTGCGCCGGAATCTTGAATCCGAGGGAGTTTAGAGCGCTAAATGCAAGGTTTTCAGAAACAGAGCTTAAAACGCTGCATAAAAGGTGAATATAACCGCTCCGGTAAATCAATTTGGGCGCTGTTACTTTATTTTGTGAGCTTTGTGTCGGCACTGTAAATGCCAGCTACGATAAGTGAAAATTTGCCAGTTGTGGCTCTGAATAGTGAATTTTTATTTTAGATGCTGAGGATCAGAAGCTTAGAGTATATATATAAATAATAATGCGTGCCTTGGAAATGAAGAATGTATATTGAATGTGAGGGACGGCTTAGGCTAAAGATTTAAAGATTATGCTTTCGGTGCCCCGAGCCTTGGATTTCAGAAGCACTTTAGCTTATAATGGTACTGGATGGATGAGTGATGCTGTTTTGTAGTTATAACACGAGCGTAAAAGCCGTGAAGTGTTTAGATGAAGGTAAAAGGAAGCGGTTGAAGGTCATTGTGGCTGTATGTTTTTTGATGCACATCCAAGTACATTGAAATTTTAAGATATTTGGCTGCAATTACAGAATTTTGCCACAATTGTCAAGGTGCACTGTATTCTGTGAAAATGCGGAGGACCGTTGGTTACTGTGCGACTATTTGACGGAAATTGGAATAATTTGATGAGATTTGATGAAATGCAGGCTTATGCATAAATTTTTGGCCTTCCACGATCGGATAAGAGTGACTAACTAAGAAATTGAAAGTTTTTGAAAGGATCTCATCATCATGAGGACGGCACTGCATTGGGAGAATCTGGGCGATCTAGCGAATGTCGCCCAGCTGACGGGACTTGACGCCGTGAGGCTGATCGCTTTGATCGTCAAAGCTGCCAGCAGTGCGCGGATGCATAAAAAGAACTGCCGTCACTTTGCACAGCACCTGAAGCTCATAGGGAACCTGCTGGAACAACTTAAGATTACGGAATTGAAGAAATATCCCGAAACCAGAGAGCCTCTGGAGCAGTTGGAAGATGCGCTGAGAAGGTCATATGTTCTTGTCGACAGTTGCCAAAATAGAAGCTATCTGTATTTGCTTGCGATGGGATGGACTATCGTAACCCAGTTCAAGCAAGCTCAAGCAGAAATTGACAGATATCTGAAGATCATCCCTCTTATTAGCCTCGTGGACAACCACAGAGTTAAGGTTATATTCTCAGGCCCTGTTTCTTGGTTTGCTTTTCTGTTCTGTCATAGTACTAATTTGATCATTTATTTCTTTTTCATATCAGCGGCATTACCGCCTCTTATTTATTTAAGAATGGGAATCCCATCTATTTATTTATATAAATAATCTTATTTCCGATCCAATTTGTTTTTATTGTGCGAAAAACAAATAAGGACTAAGGAAAATTCTGTGTTTTCAATTTTATTTTTTTTGTTTTTATGTTGGGTAGTAGAGGCCGTGCCCTTATGTGACAAAAAAGGAGGAAAAACCAAAGGTTCCAATGGTGTGAAGGGGTAATAAAAACGAACAAAACATATTGTCCGGCTTCATTTGATGCTGGATCCCAAAGATTTTACTGCCCAAAAGTAAAAAATGCGAATAAACAGATATATCCTAAAGACCAGGTGAAGGATTTTATTTTCCTTCCGTTTTTCTTGAAGTTAATCCATCCATTAGAAACCTAAACAATCCATTTGGATAAAGTGAGTCAGTCCCGCTGAAGAATTAGACAGTACTTTCAGAGTCTCAGAGTATGAGTTGTAGGAGTCAGTTCTGATAATGAAATGAGAATATATATTTCCCTTTCATCGTGCAAAATCTGGTTTCATATACAGTCTACTGCGAGGGCTTATAACGAAATGAGTAACATTACCCTTTCAACCTCGTGACTGGTCTCGCATGTAGGCTGTTTTGAGTTGTGATAATGAAATTTGTTATGTATTCCACTTTCATGGTATCATGGTCTTGTTTATTGCTTATTTATCATCTAAGACTGCATTTTTCTTCTACTGCAAGAGTTGCACATCTTCCCCTCATCAAATTAGTCCTACAGTGAAATCTGTTTAACATACATCCAAAAGAGTGTCTTGGGAGATCATGTCCACCAACGGGGATAACCCTAGACACAACTTGACAACTATAAATAAAATTGACTATAATATTCTAGAACTGGAAACTATAAGAGCAACAATTTCAATCCCCCAGTTTCTCAAGGGCTTTGGTACTAAGCCATGGAAAGTGCCAAAAATGAACTACAATTATACACATATCCGCCCAAAAGAAAAACTGACAAAACATCGTAATATAGCTTATAAAAACACAGTGGTAACCCACAATAGACGTTAAAATAGAGTGCATTGTGGATTTATTAGTCCAGAATGATAACTGGCAAAATGGAAGACGAGTTAGCGTGAAGAGAGTTTTGAGCTGGAGAACACCTCTTGTTGTTCATTTGATTCAGCTTATGAATCAAAGACCACATAACGCTCTACTTGAGTCAATTTGACTACAATATCATCCAAATTATACCCGATGTCTCTCAATATGCTCCTGATTTCCTCCTGACTTGCAAACAACTTGTACCCGATGTCTCTCAATATGCTCCTGATTTCCTCCTGACTTGCAAACAACTTGTAGTTGTCTACTTGCTTATCTCGTATTACCATGCTCAATAATGTTTCCAGTTGTCGATGTGAGCTAATAGAATGAAGTGGAGCCTTCTCTTATGAAATTTCCTCGGATTTGGAACCCACTTGAGGTTACTGCCTCCATTTTCCGATTTAGAAAAGTAAACAAGACCACCAATTTCAGCGGCCTCCAATTGAAGAATTTCCTTTCGGACCTCTAGGGGAGCTGCATCGAAAAAAATTGCCACAAATTCCCATCTAAACAGATGAGAACGTCACGTAGTGGATGACCTCGGTGTGCCACCCCTACAGCGAGGAAGTCTTTGCCGAGGAGCCATAAAGCGAGATAACCTACAAACAGAGCAAAGAGAGACTCTAGAAGACTGAACAGGTCTTGTGGTCCAATCCCAGGCTGGACTATGTACTGTGTCTAAGAGTTCACACCATGTATTATGTATCTATGAGAGCTTGCTCCATGCTCCATAGACGATTTCTTCGGTTGGAAAAAAATGTAGTATAAATTATAAAGAAGTTTGTACAACAATTTAGCCTTCAACCCATTTAGTGAATATTTTTTTTTTAAATGGTTACACTATATTTAAATGCTTATGCATCAAAGCAAACATTTCATTTAACTAATATATTTTTTTTAATGCGTCCACTATATTTAGGTGCTTATTCTCCAAAACAAACACTTTATTCAACTATATAACTATGCTAGAATAAATCATAGACAATAAGTTTATACAACAATTTAGTGGACGATGATAGACTTTCCCAACCTTTATTACATTTAGTGAATGATATATATTTTTAAAATGGTTCCACCATATTGAGATGCTCATGATATCTTTTTTGTAGATGAATCATATACTTCAATAAAAAAATGTTCTTTCTTTTTACATAAAAAAAATGCTTAGCTGTTTTATTTTTGCTTCTAAGCTGGGTACTTTTGCACTTTTAAAATCAATAATTTTTAAAAAAATTATTAAAAAAATAGAAAATTGAGATTAGGATAATCTACTTTTACATTTTCTTTTAAAACCATTAATATTATAAAAAAATTAACATTCTCATGATATCTTATTTAGATGACTCATATGCTTAATAAAAAAATGTTCACTTTCTTTTTACATTAAAAAAAAATGCTTAGTTGTTTTAATTTTGCTTCTAAGCTGGCTACTTTTGCACTTTCTAAAATCAATAATATTTGAAAAAATTATTAAAAAATAGAAGATTGAGATTAGGATAATCTACCACAAATTAGAATAATCCAGCCCGACACATTCAATGCATCTTTTTCATTTGACTTATTAGAAGCTTGGGTAGGTGGGAAATATTTTTATATGAATAGAGTAACAAAAGTCAATGTAATTTATATATTATATCTTTCCACATATATTCTAGACTGAAGTATGATGTATCCATGACTTGTTTTTCTATATCATGATAGTTTGTTATATAATTTATTTGCCTTTCTATGTCATGTTAATTTTATCACAAAAAATAACCCTATAAAATTATCTATATGATGATATTTTAGTATATAATTTTGTTTGCTTTTCTATATCATGGTAATTTTATAACAGAAAAAACTATATAAAAAATATAGATATTTTAGTATATAATTTTATTTGCTTTGGTAATTAAAAAAAAAAAAAAACTATATAAAAAAAACCCTTATAAATTCATAAGGGGAGAATTAAGATAATTGAACTGTCAATCACCTAACGCAATAGGTAATTTGTTTCGCACGGAGTAAATGAAGCATAGAGTCATTGGTTTGCACGAAGTAAATGCTAATGGAGGGTCCCTCGTGAATGACTTTGAAGCATTAAAGCTTCATCCGAGGGTCTCCAAGTCAATTAGGAGTTGTCGTTCTCTAAATCAATAAGGAGTGCGATATTTTTTTGAGTTTTTCTGTTTTTTTAGAGTTTCGCGTGTTGGAAAAATGGAAGTGAAATGGAAGTGAAATCTTGGTTTGTGTTATTTAACCTAATTTTTTGATTGTATATATGGATTCAGCACACTGAAAAACTTTGAGGGTATTTCTATCTTTCTATTGTACAGAGGTTACTCATCCTAACTTTTAGGGTATTTTTATTGTGCAGAGGTTACCCATCAAGCTTGTGATAGATAAAATGTGAACATAATTGAAAAGAAGGAGATATAGCTCACAGGTGAGGCCTACACTCAAAAACAGAGAGATCACTCTCTTATACTGTATTATCTCATCAATGAAATATTACATCATTAAATACAACTTTAAAAATCAGGAAGTTGCAACCAAACTTCTAAACTCTAGGAACAAATCCTAAACTAAGGAGATACGTTACAACTTATGTAACCAATTCTCCATTAATACAAAATAATATTAATTATTTTCAACTCCCCCCCCTTAATGGAGAAAGGGTTGTCCTGAACTCCTAACATCCCTCTAAACAATTCAAACTTCACACGTGCAAGAGGCTTTGTAAAAATATCAGCCATATTGTCACAAGTTTTACAATATTCAACAATAATTTCTTTTGACTGTAGTTTCTCTCTGATAAAATGGAACTGAGTGTCTATATGTTTGGTGTTTTTATGAAACACTGGATTGTATGCCAATTTAATGGTGCTCTGGTTGTCGCTTTTGATGGAAGTGGAAATTCTTCTGTTCTTTTCCTGCATCATTGAGAAGCCTTCTCAACCAGATCACTTCACACGTTGCTGCACACAATGCTTGATACTCAGCTTCACACGAAGACAAGGCTACAGTACTTTGCTTCTTGCTGCTCCATGCTATGACCCCGGATCCTATGCTGAATGCGTAACCTGTGATGGACCTTCGATCATCCAAGTTACCTGCCCAGTCTGAATCTGAAAAACTTGCTAGAATAACATCAGATGCATCAATGTATAAAATGCCATAGTTAACAGTACCACAAAGATACCTCAACACGCTTTTTGTTGCTACCCAGTGACTTTCAAGCGGTTTTGATATGAATTGGCTCAACACACTAACAAAGTATGCCAAGTCAGGTCTGGTTGTTGTAAGATATATCACGCTGCCAACCAGCGGTCTGTACATTATAGCATCAACCTCTTTAGTGTCATCGTCACTGCACAACTTCAGATTCTGCTGCAAAGGTGTCGCTGTTGATCTACACTGATCCATACCAAACTTTTCCAACAGATTTCTGGCATACTTCCCTTGGGTAAGAAAAGTTTGCCCAGTGTCTCTGCATACTTCTAGTCCCAGACAGTAATGAAGGCTTCTGAGATCTTTCATCTCAAAAACTTGTGCCATAAGCCTTTTGATTCCTCTGATTAAATCATCTGCATCTCCTGTTATAATCATGTCATCTACATACAAAGAAATTAGAATAATCTGCCCTTGATTATTGTACTTGGTATACAAATTTGGGTCATTTAAACTTCTATGAAAACCATACTCTAAAAAGAAAGAATCAACCTTTTCGTACCAAGACCTGGGTGCTTGCTTTAAACCATATAAAGCGTTTTTCAATCTGCAAACAAGATGTCCCTGCCCCTGCTTTACAAACCCTTCTGGCTGTACTAAGTAAATTTCCTCTTTTAAATCACCATTTAAAAATGCAGATTTAACATCAAGCTGGTGTAGCTTCCAATTACATTTAGTAGCTAAAACAATAAGCATTCTGATTATATTTAACTTTGCTACAGGTGCAAAAGTATCATCAAAATCTATACCTTCCTGCTGTGAATATCTGATTAAATCATCTGAATCTCCTGTTATAATCATGTCATCTACATACAGAGAAATTAGAATAATCTGCCCTTGATTATTGTACTTGGTATACAAATTTGGGTCATTTAAACTTCTATGAAAACCATACTCTAAAAAGAAAGAATCAACGTTTTCGTACCAAGACCTGGGTGCTTGCTTTAAACCATATAAAGCCTTTTTCAATCTGCAAACAAGATGTCCCTGCCCCTGCTTTACAAACCCTTCTGGCTGTACTAAGTAAATTTCCTCTTTTAAATCACCATTTAAAAATGCAGATTTAACATCAAGCTGGTGTAGCTTCCAATTACATTTAGTAGCTAAAACAATAAGCATTCTGATTGTATTTAACTTTGCTACAGGTGCAAAAGTATCATCAAAATCTATACCTTCCTGCTGTGAATATCCTTTTGCAATCAGCCTAGCTTAATTTCTCTATACTTCCATTTGCATTCATTTTTGGTTTAAACAGCCATTTACATCCTATGGGTGTTTTATTCTTAGGTAGCTCAACTAAATCCCCAGTGTCATTTCTAAGAATAGATTCTATCTCTTCATTCATTACAGCCCTCCACTCCTTAAATTGATTAGCTTCTTTGTAATTAGTAGGCTCTACAATGTTCAAAACTTTTGACATCAAAGAATAGTCTCTCAATTTTAATGGTTTTTGAGTCTTCCTACCTGATCTCCTTGGTAGGGGACTTATCTCAAATTTGTTTTCTTCAGCTTTAAATGGGCTTGCCTTATCACCTTCTTCCTGTTCTTCTTTTTGCTCTTTTTCTGCTCCTGCTCTCTGTCATCCTCGTTGCTTTCATCCATCAACAATGGAATGTGCCAATCATCACCAGTGTCATCTTTCCCTTCCTGTACCTGTTCATGAAACACTACATCCCTACTTGCAATTGTCTTACGAGACTCAGGATTGAATAATTTATATGCTTTAAATTTTGTGCCATAACCAACAAAGATGCATCTAACTGCTTTAGGGTCTAATTTCTTCCTATCAACTTTGGGTATATAGGCAAATGCCTTCGGCTCAAATACTCTTAGATGATTTACTGCTGGTTTGAATCCATATAGAGCTTCAAAAGGAGTTTTGAAGCTAAGATACCTGGTAGGACTTCTGTTCTTCAAATATACATCAGTATTAATAGCCTTTGCCCAAAAACTATTAGACATACCCTTACCTTGTAACATGCTCCTTGCGCACTCCACTAAGGTCCTGTTTTTGCGCTTTGCAACTCCATTCCGCTGTGGTGTGTGTGGCACTGTAAACTGCTGAACAATCCCGTGAGATTTGCAGAATTTCATGAATTCCCCTAGCTTGTATTCTCCCCCTTGATCAGATCGGAGAATTTTTATACTCTTACCAAACTATTTTTCCACCAAGGTTTTAAATTCTATAAAGCACTGGAAAGTCTGACTTTTCTTACCTAGAAAATAAACCCATGAATATCTAGTGCAGTCATCAGTGAATAACATAAAATAATATGCTCTTCCTAACGACCTTGTCTGCATAGGTCTGCATATATCAATGTGCACTAGTTCTAAAATCTCTGTTTCCTTCCTCCTATCATGCACATGAAACTGTTCTTTATGCATTTTACCTAAGGCACAACCATCACAATTTAACTGAATATTATGAAGGATAGGGAGCCCCTCAACCATACCTTTCTTCTGCAATAACATGAGGCCCTGCAAATTCAAGTCACTGAATCTCTGATGTCAGAGTTGTTCCGCTGTCGATCCTCCTGCAACCATGGCTCGCTTTGGTATACTCTTTGCATCCAGTCTGTATAGGCTTCCAACTCGCATGCCTGTTGCAACTATTTCTGGGACTAGAAGTATGCAGAGACACTAGGCAAACTTTTCTTACCCAAGGGAAGTATGCCAAAAATCTGTTGGAAAAGTTTGGTATGGATCAGTGTAGATCAGCAGCGACACCTTTCGTCCATCTTCATTGAAAATAACATGCTTTTAAGCGCCATAATTCGACTTGTGTTCTGGGTCTGATACAGATTTTTGATGGTCGTCCAGATCTCCGCGGACGTTTTACAGTCTCTGATGTGCGGGGTAATACTGTCCTTCACGGACATCTTCAGCAAAACTTTCGCCTTGTTTTTTTGTTTATCCCATTCTTGCTCCTGTGTCCCTGTGTTTGGCCTCAGCTCATCACCTGTAACTATGGACCAAGCATTCGCACCCTCAAGCAAGGTCTAGATCTTAAACTTCCAATTCGTAAAGTTAGATCCATCGAGTTTGCCAGACTCATGAAGATACGATTCCATCATATTACTCATTCTGATTAGATCTACAAAATGAATTTACCCAACAAAAAAAAAAACGATACCTGTCATATCGATCTGTCACTTTTCTGCCACTCATCTACAGTATCTGGCAATCCCGCTTCGATGAGCAAATTCGCCGTTTTTCAATACAGCTGAAAAAATTGATCTGATCAAAATTGATCCAATCTGCCTCTCCCAGATAGATCTGCAACTTCTCCGATCTGCACCCCTCGCAAATCGTCAAACGAAGATGAGGCTTCCCGCAGATCCCTTTGAAGGTGAGTTGGCGCGCTCCCGAGCGAAAAACCCGCGCCAAGATGAAATCGGTGTGAGGCAAAATTACTGGCGTGATTTTCCCGTAAAATTCCGCGGCAAGATGAAATCGGTGCGAGGCAAAATTACTGGTGCGATTTTCCCTTAAAATTCCGCGGCAATGAGGTATTTTGGCGCGGTGGCACGACTAATTGCCAAATAGACGCGCCAATTGCCGCTCCTGGTGTGACTGTCAGCGCACAAAACGCGCCAACCCCCTTCTACTCAGAAAATTAAAAAAACATCCGAGTCCGAGCCACAGAGGCACCTCAAGCCACATAGGCAATTCTACCACACAAGGAAGCTAGCCACAAAAGCACTTCAGCCACAAAGGTGATAAAAGATCAGGCTCACCCAATCTGAGCTCTGATACCAAGATAAAATGTGAACAGAATTGAAAAAAAAGAGATGTAGCTCACAGGTGAGGCCTGCACCTTGAGACTACACTAAAAAACAGAGAGATCACTCTCGTATACTCTATTATCTCATTAATGAAAGATTGCATCATTAAATATAACTTTAGAAATCAAGAAGTTGCAACCAAACTCCTAAACTCTAGGAACAAATCCTAAACTAAGGAAATACGTTACAACTTATGTAACCAATTCTCCATTAATACAAAATAATATTAATTATTTTCAAGTGTGATTTCAATGAATTTTAGAGAAATTAGCCCGAAAAAATTCATCAAAAAGCTTCCAAAAAGTCACAAAATAGCACTAGAGAGAACTAAAATGAATCAATAATAATGCTTCACACAACTAGAATGAATCAATAATGCTGACATCATATAAAAGACCTTTAAATATTCATGTATTAAATGTTTCCCAAACTTCGAATATAGTTTGCACAAATTGGGTAATATTCAATATGATTCGAGGTAACAAGTAGTATACGAATTATATCAGTTTATATATAATGCGGAGCTGATAGCGAATGGCTTTATACAGTACTCTATGAAGTTAAAATTCGAGAAAAATATATTTTGTGGAAGCCAGCTAACGTCTTGGCCACCGGAAACACTGTCGTACACTTGAGTGGGAGTGCACAGTTAGATAAGAGTTAGAGAAAAACATGTTTGGTGGAAGCGAGCTAATGTCTTGATTACCGAAACACACTCATACGCTTGTGGGAGGTCACACTCAGCGGAGAGTCATATGCTCATTTTCCTTCACCCCATAAGAACCGTCGGATAAATCCTCTTTACTTTGAAGTACTTGTGACTACACCGAAATGACCCTCTTTACTTTGAAGTACTTGACTCCACTGAAATTTTTGGGTACTTGCTGCATTTGATGAACTGGGGCAAAACTCTAACGCTGCGCTTTCCATATGAAAATGCTCGGGAGTCGGGAGCGTTGGTTACTGGCGATTATTTGAGGGGTTTTGAGGGACATTGGAAGAATTTGACCAGATTTGACGGAAAGGTCGGATTAGGCAGAAGGTTTGGCGCTTGACGCTCGGTTAAGATCCAAGAGACGATAAGTAGAAAGAAACTGAAGCCTGAAAGGGTCTCATCATCATGAGAATGGCACTGCGTTGGGAGAATGTGGGGGATCTAGCAAACGCCACGCAGCTGACGGGACTGAATGCCGTGAGCCTGATAGCTCTGATCGTCAAAGCGGCCAGTAATGCGCGGATGCATAAGAGGAACTGTCGTCAATTTGCACGGCACCTAAAGCTCATAGGGAACTTGCTGGAACAACTTAAGATTACGGAGCTGAAGAAATATCCTGAAACCAGAGAGCCTTTGGAACAGCTGGAAGATGCGCTGAGACGGTCATATAATCTTGTCGACAGTTGCCAGAACAGAAGCTATCTGTATTTGCTTGCCATGGGATGGACTATTGTAAACCAGTTCAGGCAAGCGCACGCTGAAATTGATAGATATCTGAAGATTATCCCTCTCATCACCCTCCTGGACAACCACAGAGTTAAGGTTATGTTCTCAGGCCCTATTTCATGGTTTACTTTTTTCTGTCGTTGTACTAATTTGATTTCTTCTTTTTCAAATAAGCGGAATTACCCTCGTTTAGTTAAGAATGGGGATTCTCTATTTATTTAAAATAAATTATCTAATATGTGAGCTTACGTTTTGTTCGCTCCACCCTGCCAAACATGATTATAAGTTAGAAAATTGCTATACAATATCGTGTTTTTCTTGGAAAAGCAGAGGTCATGGATCATGTTCCTAATTCATCTCAATGTTTTAGAGAAATTTCCCGACACAGATCAGAGATACCGAAGGAAGAGTAATGTCGACCTTTAACCCACCAAAAAGCCCAAAGATTTCAAGGGTGTCATTAAAAACGAACAAAAGATATTGTCCTTTTCCTTAATGCTGGATCTCAGACATTTTACTCTACAAGAAGCTAAATATGCGAATAGACAGATATATTGCAATAATTCTCAGTGCAGGCATCGTCATTTATCTCGCCATAATTTTGATGCGTTTTCATCGTAATTTCATGATTCCCTAAACATGGGTTTATCGTATTTTTACTGCCAGGCTCGATCGTTGGAAAGAAAATTGGTTATGGGGTTGGTTTACCCCTCAAATACTGGGAACAATGTCAAAGGAAAATGTTTCCACACTATTACATATAACTATGAAAATGCGTTCCCGATCTTTCTCGTAGGAAGAAAAACAGGGCACATGTTTACCTGTTGGATTTCTTTGTTTACTGTTGAATGTGGCATTCTGAAAGTGTCAATGACACCCGTTGTAATAGTGTTAGATCATATGCACCAACTGCAGTGGTCTAAACTATAATTTAGTTAAACCCTCCACTTTATTAAATAAAACTGTACCGACTATGGGAGGTTCAACCTATAAGCAAATCGATGAAACTTTCCTGATTTAATGTTTGAGCATTTAAACAGATGCTAGAAATGAAGACTAAAAATATCTGAATACTCTGACGATGGTGGGCACCCACCGGCCCCTTGTGACAATGTCCGATAGAACGGAGCAATGTGTGATATCCTATGCATCGGTCTTAATCATTTCATCGTATTCCACTCTAAAATGCTATTTGTGGCCCTTCTTCCACATTATGATGATTACATAATGTCGGTGGAAGCCTTTTGTGGCCCGATCTTAACGTAATGTTACACAGTGAAAGGTTGCGGTTGGGGCCCGGTCTTCACGTAATTTGATGACCCTCTTTCCACATTATGATGATTACACAATGTCGGTGGAAGTCTTTTACGGTCCGATCTTAACGTAATGTTATACAATGAAACGTTGCGGTGAGGCGCCGTTCTTAACGAAATTTTACACAGTGAAAGGCTGCAGTTGGGGCCCCAGCTTTTCTACTGTGTCCATTGTCACTTCTTGTCGGCCCGCAGGTCCCTGATTAACCTTGTGGTGGTTCACCTTTAACGGTGCTGGGTGCTGGGGTGTAACGCTATGGTGCGATCAAATTCGCGACCCTTTTTTACAAAGGACTACAATTGAACAATGCTCTGACCATTTAAGACGTCGAAACTTTTTGACGGGGACTTTTGCCGTCAAATCTATTTGCGGAGACCGTTTACCCTGGTATGCGTCACATACCTCTTTTTGGGCTAGCTTTAAAGGCAACTAGGCTTGACCAGTGGTTGGTGAGCCTTGGATGGCGGATGGCGAATGGCGGACAATCTGTTAGCTGTTTATGTTCACCACTATCCTTATCGAGTGGGCTCTCTGAAAAAATCAGGGTGCCGACCAACCATTCCATATTACGAGATTCTGTTTATCTGGGATGTGAATTGCATGCCTGGGCGTACCCTAAAAAATGCTTGGCCTTTCATTTTATATAGTAGCCGTTTCCGAAAAACGTAGCTCAGCGAAGATCCAGTCATGTGCGGCTATGGCATAGTAGCATGTTGAATAAAATTATTAACGATGTTCTTGAATCGATATCCACACTGAACAATTTTAAATAATTCGGAATTGAAACCCGTTGGCCGATGTCAACGCCTTTTAGAACAGAGATAGTCTTCTCGAAGAGAATTTGGATTTTCTTGTAATCAAGAACTATGTAACTAGATCCTGCCACACGGATGACGTATATCTAGAAGCTGTGAAATTAGTTGACGAAGATGCAGTTATTCTTATGCTGCGATCTAGACTTTAATAGGTAGCAATTTTAATGATGCTCTTTCTCAGGTATTTTTTTTAAATACCTTGATACATGAGTCATTGAGCCCATTTTGCATGAAGACTTGGACAGCTGACAGAAAGTCACATAGCTGTTTTCTGTTACTGAATTCATTTTGTTCTGTTACCCTCCAGAAATGTTACATTCCATGTTGGTTTTGGAACTTCATTTGGTATTCCCCAATATGATCTGAGGCACCAGATCAATCGCCCATATGCAGACAATATTGAAAGAACATATTTTCTTTGTAGTGATGGCTCGGTCACCATTAGTAGCAGTTTTGAGTTGTTCAAGCTTTTCATGGAACATTGCTTCGAGACTCTTGCGAAGTTAAATTTTGATATAAATGGCTTGGAAATTGGCCAACAGATTATTTCTCAGTGAGAAATGCAATAAATTACTGACTGCTCTACGCTTCGGCATATGTGGACATCTTTTGGGTCATTGTCTCTTGCTAATCTATTATCTGACCACCATAATTCCCGATTAGTGTAACACGGAGAGATATTTATCTCCTAGAGGTGCAACCCCAGGCTGGTTCATTATTTTTCGGAGAACTGAGGTATTGTGCGCCTTGAGGTTTAAATACATCTGGGCAGTGCAATTATCGGAGCTAGTACCGGCCCTTGCTGCGGCTAAGGAGGAGGTTGTTGAATCAAAGGAAGTTGCATACATACATAAACTGGCATTCCCAATTTAAAAGATTGTCTCAATCTTTTCAAAGGCAGTGAATTTCTTTTGGACTATTACGTAGTTGGATGGCAGATACATCCAGTTTGTTCAACATTTATGGTATATACTATAGGCAGATACAAAAACCTAAATGTATATTGGAATTACAGTTCTCTAATAAAGATGTATCCAGCGAAAGTGGAAATTGCATTTCTATATAACATTGCTGCAAGTCATAAATATCGAGGTTTCCAATATATATATATATATAGGGAAACGAAGGATGTGCAAGATACCTCAGGTTGTTTTCCGAAGATAGAGGAAAAATAATCTACGGAAGACGAGGAACTATCAGAAAAGGAACTCAACCCTCTTGAAAGACTAGTCAGACATCATGAAGAATAATAATGGTTTTTCACTCAAGAATAGACAAATACGCGAGGAGTTTCAACTTTGAAGGGCTTAAGATGAGGTAGCCAAATCTAAGGCAGAGATAGAAACCGTAAGGTTTAGCTAAAGAATCAAGAAGTCAACAAGCATACATTTCACTAATGCTGGAAGAAGAGGTAGCCCAATCTAAGGCAGAAATAGAAACCTTAAGTTTCAGCTGAAGCATCAAGAAGTTACCATAGCAACTCAATGCCTTAGAAGAGAAAACAATTGAATGTGATGGGTTGAAGGCTGAATTGCGATAAAAAGAGTGGGAGGGAAGAGTGTCCAGAACATTGTTGCACAATCCTCCTCCCCCCCCCCGCCCCCCCCCCCCCCCACAAAAGGATTCCAAGGTGTTGGCCCACCTACAATTAAAACAAGACGATATAATATAACTACGAGGCATCCATTTGATAGCTACATATTCATGGGCCCACATATATTCCACTGATATACATAATGGCTAACACTGGAAAATGTCTAAATTAGAGTAATGGATTGATTATCAAAATAAACTCCTATCTCATTGGAATATAATAAGTATATCAAGCTAGGTATTTGATACGTATACCACTCTTATATACATATATATGTTAATCCTTGATTAAAGAAAATTTTAATTTTAATTTACAAATTAATTTAATTAAAATAAATAAAATATAATATAATTTAATTAAATTCATAATAAATAAATTAATTAATTAAAAATTACTTTATTTAAAATAATATAAACCTTAACTAAACCAAATCTTATGTAGCATACCTTTTTGAAAAAGGTGAACCTACTCAATAAAATCTATGAAAATCAAATAAGATTTGAGACACATAGATGGGAGGAAGGCAGTGGTTCAAAGAAATATAAGGAGAAGGGGATGATATTGGGGGAAAAATCTTTTGGCCTTTAAAGGGAAGTGCAGGACAGAGGAATTTTTCCAACAGAGAGTTACAGACGGAGTGAGAATCACTGAGCCTTGATTGTTCTTGATGCTTTTGGGCACGGGGGCTAGAGTACTAAAATTCTGAAGTATTCTGGAGCTGGGTACTGAGGTTGTACCCAGTTTGGAAAGGAGGTTTTGGTCATTTTGGTAATGGGAGCAAATTTGGAGCTACAACAGCTGAGGATCGACTTCAAACACGAAAACCAAGCATGTATGAATGAATTAAATTGATAAATTTTTGTTTAAATTGCAACTGTTGAATTTTGGCAGGATTTAGGGAATTAATTCTGGTTAGGTCTTTACACAAGGTCAGAACCGCATCTCGTACGGATCTTTGGGCGATCCTCCGATGGATCCGAAAATCAAATCCACGGTTCCGCCGTTTTGAGGTGATTCTTGGAAATCCAGAACCGTGTTAGCTCAATCCGCAGCTCTGGATTTTTGATCCCCGGATCCGAAAAAGGATCTCCTATGGATTTGTGGAGGTTCAAGCATGGATCTGCACAGATCGCTAGCGGATCTAGAGGGAGATGGCTGGTTTTGCGGGGTTCTAATTTTTATTTTTATCTTTTTTCTTTGACTTAGGGTTGGGGCTTCTCAGACCAATGTTACATGACCCCCACTAAGGATCCAAGGTCGAAACCGCGCCTCATACGGAGCCTTTGGCGATCCTCCGACATAACTGCGGATTCGAAAATTGGATCCGCGGTTTCGTCGTTTTGAGGTGATTCTTGGAAATTCGGAATCGTGCGAGCATGATTCGCGGATCTGTGGAGGTTTGGGCACGGATACGCGTGGATCGCCAACGGATCCAGAGGGAGATGATCCGCGGATCTGTGGAGGTTTGGGCACGGATACGCGTGGATCGCCAGCGGATCCAGAGGGAGATGGGCGGTTTTGCAGGGTTCTATTTTTTATTTTTATTTTTATCTACGACTTAAGTTGAGTTGGGGCTTCCTGGACACTCCCAAGGTGCTCCCTCATGGTAATGTTTAAGTAAAAGTGACATTCTCCTTTATCTTTCATTTTCATCCTTTTACTTAAATTTTTAACATAACCATGAAATGACTCAAGAAGTTTGAGAGTGGTTTCAGCCTCATCGGACTTCATATGGAGAAAATATAATTTCATATCCTATTCAAAATTCAACTTAACAATTTTTAGGAATTCAGGATCAATGAGATTGTGGCATTTCATTAGATTATATCATGTACAAGGGTATGTCATTGGCATTTAATCAAGAGCACCAAGCCCTCTATGTGCTCATGTACCCTAGTGTTGGTGGTGTTAATTGTTGAATTCCTTTCTCATGGCCCTAGTAAAAAATTACTTTTCAATCAAGTCAAAATCATTGATCAAGCATGTTAAGATTTTTCTGCCATATTTTAGGGCTTGGATTAGGAAGTTTGATTAAATTTGGGCAATGTTGACTAATATCCCTAGACAATCGAGGTAGAGGCAAAGGTGAGACAAGAGGAGAAGAATCTAGATTCTAGATGGTTGATGCTCGAAGAATTAATCATTCATGTACAATGGATGCCATGTTTATCTTGATTTATGTACAAATATGCTTGTTTTCATATCTTCTACAACTAATTTGGTATTTTGGATGTTTTTTTTCAATATATATATATATATAGTAGATGCTTCTGAGATGCTTCGCTTCCTAGATTTTTGGGAAATGACACTTCTGCGTATCCGCTTCCAAAAAATGTCCCCGCTTCGTCCCCGCTTTGTGCAACATTGTAATGGCATAATCCGTGGATCAGATTCTCATCTATATATGTTGCAGTGGTGACTTCTTGAAGTATTTTCAGTAGGCAATCATGGTGTTGAAGATGGTTGACATATATAGTAAACAGTGAAAGGAAAGTGTCAAGCCCAACTAGAAAGTTGACATTGAAGGTATTTGCTTTGAGCTACAACATTATTATCAAAGATATAAATTGATTTATTGAGGTGGATATCCTTGCATAAGTTCTACGATAGCATGGTTATTAAAGAACAGTCCGAGAAGAAGTCAAAATTAACCGTGGATCAATGTCAAGCTTAAGGACCAAGATTTTGTGACTTTATAACTGTCATTTTTGAGGTCTTCATCTATATATATATATATATATATATATATATAAAAGAAGGTCGTCTTTCACTTCAAAATAGTTGACCTGATCAAATACAATTCTGAAGATTTAAAATTGAGATATGTTGTGAAAGACATTGTCATTTGCTTTTTGACAAGTTTGAGGAATATTAGATCTCTTTTATGAGATTTCAAAAACTTTGCCAAAATGCTTCTCGTCTCTCTTCAAGTCCAATAAATGCTGAGACGAATTAAAGGGAATGTTGTTTTTGCTATCTCCTATTGCAAAGGATATTGAGACTTGATGAATCTGCTATATCTAGGGTTTAAAAGTCTGGAACATTTTAGGAACTCCTATAAAGGGTTTGAATAAGAGAAACCCTAAGGGTTGTAATACCTTAGGATTGCTGTTGATGAAAAAAATGAAATCGTTGAAGATTGCAAGGATAAGTGTCATGATTTTTGACACTGATTTGACTAGGGTCCAAACCTTAGGTGTGACAACAAGAATATTGAAATTGGGAAATTAGGGTTGAAGTAAAAAACCCTAGTTGATTTATTGTTAACCCTATCAACTCATTAGAGTTGAGAAAACAAATCTATCATTAATGGCTTCCTCTTAAGAAGGACCCCTCCCTCCTAGAAGTTTTGACATCTTGTTAAGTTTGATTAACAGGTTGGATTCAAGAAGACTGAAGATCAAGAGAGAAATGTCATGAGCTCAAAAGATAAGTATCTTATATTTCTTTTGTTGTTTTTATCATTACTACTTTGATTGTTTATGGTTTGTAAATCCTAGCAGGGCTTGGAGATGAAATCGACCAAATCGTACAATTGATTATGTTCGTTTAAGAAAAGAAACCCTAACTCATTAATGATGTTGATAATGATGATGTAGTCTCATGGATGATGTTGATAATGGTGTGGACTCATTTATAATGTTGATAATGATGATGTGGACTTGATGATGATGTAGACTTGTTGATAATATTGATGTAGTCTCGTTGATGATGTTGATAGTGATGTGGACTCATTGATGATGTTGATAATGATGATGTGGACTTGTTGATGACGTTGATAATGATGATGTAGACTTGTTGATGAAGTAGACTCCTTGATAAATAATGTGGACAAGGTCAACTTTTTGATAATAATATGAACTCCTTAATGTGAATGTGGACTTCATAATGATGACATGGACTCCTTGATGATGATATAAATTTCTTAAAAATGATGTGGATGATCACAATAATGATTAGTGCCTTATCCTAAGCAGGCTTAATGGAGTCTTCTACGACTAAAATTCCATGAAAAGGTTTCGATGGAGTAAGGGGGGATGACTTGGGCATCCCCTTTGATTGGTTATGGTTTGTAAATCCTAGGTAGGGCTTGGAGATGAAAATGGACCAAATCCTAGAATTGATTATGTTCGTTTAAGAAAAGAAACCCTTATTCGTTAATGATGTTGATAATGATGTGGACTCGTTGATAATGATGATGTGGACTTGATGACGTAGACTCGTTGATAACGATGATGTAGTCTCGTTGATGATGTTGATAATGATGATGTGGACTTGTTGGTGACGTTGGTAATGATGATGTAGACTTGTTGATGAAGTAGACCCCTTGATAAATAATGTGGACAAGGTCAACTTTTTGATAATAATATGAACTCCTTAATATGAATTTGGACTTCATAATGATGATGTGGACTCCTTGATGAGGACTCGTTGATGATGATATGAATTTCTTAAACATGATGTGGATGATCACATAATGATTAGTGCCTTATCATAAATAGAATTGATGGAGTTTCTATGGCTAAAATTCCATGAAAAGGATTTGATGGAGTAAGGTGGGATGACTAGGACATCCACTTTTACAACTCTAACCATTTTCCTTGTGAGGGGAGAAATTAAATATAAGGAATGCATAACCAAAGTTTCCTTATATGATTAAAAGAGAACAATTTTGCATGCAATAATGGAGCAAGATTTCAACATAGATTTAACATTTAGTCATGGTAGAAATAGAAACCCTACTTCACACATACAAGATGCAAAATATAGAAGATAAAGCATGAAACTTACAAAATTCTCCAAAGAGGCACTTCTTTCAACCCCAGAAAAAAATCTCCATGCAAAATACCATCCCCACAAGAAATTTGCACCATAGACTAATTTGCCCAAGTAGTGAAAAGAGCTAATTTGCACTTTTTTGTAGGGAAGAAAAAAAATGTGTGGTGATGAAAATGGAATAAGGGGAGCCTCTATCTATATGAGGCTTAACAACCCTTATTTCCACAAATTTACAAGTAAAAGCCCTAATACAAGTTTATTTAGGTGTTCAAAAAGGGTGAGGTTACAAGCGAACCTCATAATAGATCAAACCATAACAAATCATGCCAAAATAGCAGTGTTCGACGGGGACGTGACCCCAGGGTTAGGTGCATGCACCCCTCGCACCCAACGTATCCAGGATGGGGGGACGTCTGGGAAACGCACCCCTTTTGGGGAGTATTGGGGAGACGCAGGTGGTGCGTTTCCCTAATGTGGGGGACTCAAATCCCCAAAAGGGGTGCTTTTGGGCATTCCCTTTGGGGGACGCGACTCCCCAAAAGGGGTGCTTCTAGGTGCTCCCCTCTCAAAGGGGTGATTTTGGGTGTTCCCTTTTGAGGAGCGATGTGTCCCCCCTCGAATTTGTCTAATAACACTTAATGTAGAGGACCAGTCGTTGCGATTGACTCCTTGATGTTGATTTTATTTTCAATTCTCATTGGCCATTTTTACTTTTTAGTTTTAACTTTGTGTGACACTAGATATTGATGACCTCAGACTGATTATTGACTTCTGACTCTTAACTATTTTTCAGTTTGAGACTTTGAGTTATATCAATTTTGAATTTAGTAATTTAGTATTTTATTGTTCAAACTTCAGTATCTAGTATATAGTAATATACTAGTTAGTTTTGCTTTTAAATTTTAATTTAGATTCTAGAATGATAAAATGATATGGATCAATGTATGTCATTATTTAATTCAATTATGAATTTAAATTTTATATGTGGATCAATGCATTTACTATTACTATTAGTCTATTTTATGCTTTTATTGTTGAATATGAACTGGAGTATATATATATATATATATATATATATATATATATATATATATATATATATATATATATATATATATATATAACCTGACGACCCCCTGCATCCCTGACATTTCCCTAAAATTTGAGGGTACTCCCACACGTCCCCCCTATGCGTCTCCCTGCACCCGTGTCTCGCCGCACGGAGTCTTGGTGGAACATAGCAAAAATAGCTCACACGTGTGGGAGAAAAGCCACCTCTACTATGGTGTCATCCTCCAAAGGAGCTCAAAATGCTACAAGTAAGTACAAATAGGTTAATAAGTGCTCCATTCTCCAAAAAGGTAGCTTAAAGTCCATGTGTATGCCTCCAAAGCACCTCCAAATCAAGACATCATCATCAAGGTGCCCTATGTCACCCTCCAAAGGGAAAGAGGGTTGACGTGGAACCAATATAATCAAGTGTTGGGGTCAAATAGTGATGTGCAAGCCCTTCCTTGCCATCTCAAGGATAACCATCATCATTCAAGCTCTAGAACAAGCTGTTCATCAAACAATGTCAAGGCCATCTTGGGGGCATCTTGGGTCCATCTGGGCATATCATCGATAAATCCAACATCAAGCATCAATGGCTTAACATTTAAGCATTTGGGTGTACTTTAGAGTGTCAATGCCATGTAGAACCATCATATAGCCCACCACTCTGCCTTGGGTGGGCAATGTTACATCAATAATGTCATATATCTTGTTTGGAACAGGTAAAACAACTTTTGATACACTGCTAAATGGAGTAATAATCATCTCTCCAAAGTCCTTTATTGTTGTGACAATACCATCTGACAAAACCCTCTTGAGATCAAGTGAAATCATCAACTATTAGGGACAACCATAAATGCATCACCTTCACACAAGACTCACCTTCAAACATCTGACTAGATCAACTTTTGTGAAAAGGTTACCTCCTTATGTTAGGGATGGTTAGGTGGGTAACCCTATTAGGTATTTCTAGTTCCCAAGGGGAAGTGACATGTTCCAAGTCAGTCCATCAATCTATAGGTGCGTGTGAAAATGGTGGCTATAGAGTGGGAATGACTTCAGGGCAAGTTGCCATAGCCAAGTGATTATCTAATGTGGGTCCAACATCTCGAGTGTATAGATGTAAGGAGGGATCAATCCTGGAGGCATGAGTTACCCCTTTCCTTGACCCACATTTTCCATGCCTTTGGTGTGCCTTTTAATTTATGATTTGCTTTGATTTGGGTGCATAGCTCAGGAGTCGAAGCTTGCTTTTGAAATTTTTCATTATCCCTTAATGATGAGTCAATTTATCGTTCATTAGGGTTGGGGGATACAAAAGTTCCTTTTATAGATAAAGCATCATGTGCTTGACGAATCGGGTGATTGCTAATGAGGGGGATAATGCTCATGCTAGGCTTTTTTCCATGTGCTAAACAAATGTCCCAACCATCTTTTGCATTTTATAGTTTTCTTTCATTGTGGCTTTCTTATGATTTTATCTTTCTTTTAGTTGCATCAACCTTAGGGCAAGGTTTTCCCAAGCCTGGAGTCAAAGATGAGGATGAAAGGGTGCCAATCCCAAAGAGCAGTAACCAACAACAGTGTTACCTACCACCCTGTGGGCGATATCCATAAGAGAATATTTTTTCTCCTAGATGGTCCTCAACCAACAGGCAATAGCCCCTTGCAACCACCAGATAGCTCGATGTGCCACTATCGCCACTTCCTGAGCCAGCCATGTGGTCCTTCATCCATCTGTTATGATTGTATGTTTGAAGGTGGGCTTTCTGACCCCAAAGGTATGACTTTTCATTGTGAAGTTGGGTAATTTTGTTTACTTATGATGGACGCTTTTGGGCATGGATGGGGGGGGGTGTATTTGACAGAAAGAGGGGGCTTGGTTTGTACTTTGGTCTGTTCTGTCCAATTTGATGTTTAACCTTGTATCCTAGTCTCGTGGGATCCCCTTTATTGGCTACTAGCTTTAGGGATGCCACTATGTGGGAAATCGTAAATTTGGTTGTGTGGTCTTGCTTCCCGACCCCATATACATCACTTCCCTAGGCTCATTATAATCCCATTCACCATATTTCCCATCTTGGTCCACATTTGTCCATTGGGTCCGCAAGGAGTTAACCTCCCCTTTCCCTTGTCCACACTCTAGGTCGGGCTTGGAATTATACCTCGGAGGTTGATGCAGCTAAAAGAACAAGAAAAGGCATAATTTGGCCAAGACATACACATTTAGCTCGTGGGAAAAAGCCAAACATGAGCTTTACTCTTATCATTATGGCCATCACCTTGGTTCTTAGGGTCCCTCATATTGACCCCCTTTCATCATTAAGGAAACCATGACGGTCCCAACCCCTGGTGGGCAATGAATTGCCCCACCTTAAAGGGGGAATCTGTTGCTATATCTTACACATCATGCTCTCATTCCATCGAGCCTTGAGCAGTTATATAAGAAAAATCAATAAAATGCAAAAGACATATGAAGGGTGGAAAAATAAAGGTCGAGGTAACTCATGTACCACAATTGCGTCCTCCTACATTCATGCATGCAAGTGTGGAATTCCCTTATTATGGTTTCCCTTGTACTATGGCATGGAGCATTCCCCTGATGCCCCATTCTATTCCCACCATTATATCACATGCCACATGCCACTTGGCATTTGATGGATGTACCATGAACTTGTCATCCCCTTGGAGGTTGAAACCACCTAATAGGGTCCTTGGTTAACCTTCTTGAACTTGGAGACACTTGTACATTCTAAAGCCCAGTATGGAAGGGTATGCCACCATGAAGTGTCCACTTGGTTCCATGCTTTGTAAGCTTATTTACTCACTTGCACTGATGATTTGTTGTATTGGAAGGTGAGTATACAAGATTGTAGGTGGGTCTTCGTCTTGGGCTTGGTCTCCCTATATGAGGTCCAAGTCCTCTAGAGGGTCATATTGGCGTTTGTAGGGTAAGTGTTGAGAACCACGTGTCTACACCATAGCTGAAAGCAGATTTCCACTTCATGGGATCCTTCAGTTCAACCTATTTCTTGCTCGTGTTCCACCTTTTGGATGATGATGATGCACCTGGACCACCTTGCCCAGTTGGCTCCACTTTTTGCACCACACACTTGGCAACTGATCTAGGGCCCATGTGAGGATGTTTCTTTCCGCGAGAGACAATGGGAGGGGTTATGTCATCATTCTAGCGCTTACAAATGGTTTATAAACATTATTGATCCACTTGGATACCCATGGGGATGTCATTGTGCCCCCACATCCAATTGGGGGTACCACATTTGATTTGCTTGGATGTCAAGGGGCCACCCACTTGGTCACTATGTTTGGAGCCTATTCTCTCACCTTGGCACACTTTGGACCCCACTAGACCTCTTCAAGAGCCCAACGATTCATTGTATTTACTATTTTTCCCTCTTGAGTGGCTTATCTTTGTATTATGAAGCTATTTTGGTGGGCTTATCACCAAGCCATGTCATTTTGTACATTATTTTATCATTTGGGGCTTAAATAGGCAAATCAAACTCTTTAGGAAGGATATAAATTGATGAGAACTCATTGGAATCTCATCATCACTTGGATTTGGATCATTATTTCTTTTGGGAATTTCTTTGTAGCCTTTTGATGGATGAATTGGAGATTTAATGCATTTAGATGTTTGGAGGAGCTTAATTTTTGTCTTGGAGCTTCGATTTTCTTGCACTTGATGATTGGAATAATTTTGCTATACTTGTGAGTACTCTTTTTCATGTTCTAGCTTGTACTTTGTCTCATGTAATGGTATATGAAATATTTTCGTTCATGACGCTGGTGTAGTTGCCCTTATGCTTATGCGAAGTTGCTAGTCTTGTCTTTGCGAGGGTTTTTTTCATATGATCATTGTGAAGTATGATGAATTATTGTCATAGGGGTGCATGATTGTTCATGATTTTCCTTGATATGTCATCATTTGCAACGTAAAGGAAGTATAAATTTCCCTTTGAAACCTAGTTGCTGCTAAGGCCATACAAAGCTACTGGGGAACTCCTTGGTTGGAATTAAGCCTATCTAAGCATTGATCTCATTGAACTCCATTCTCCCAATTGGCTAGGCACTGGTCTAGTCCTAAGTGATGTCAAAAGAATATTCTTCTCACCTTCTTTCTGTCTATGCCGTAACCTAGTAGGCCTCCTAGGGCATCATCTAAAATCATTTCTAGCTATTGAAAATCCTTGAAAATTGTTCAACTACTGTGTTGGGGTCTTCTTGAGAGGTCCTCCAAATTTGAGGTCAATCCCATGGTGGAATTTCAAGACATTTCAGGCCCTAGCTTGAAGACTATTCTCATCCCTAGGTTCCCTTTGGCTGGTGGCTTCATTAGGATCATTGTATTCAAATTCCAAGAGAAATTCAATTCCTTTGATCCTATTCTCCTTCCTAACTTGGTCAAGATCATCAATTTGTTGCTCAATCCAAACCCTGGACCTCGTTTGGGCCAACTTGGGCTTCTTTGTTGTCCCACTACCTTATAACTTCAATTTCACAAAGATCACTTAGAGACCCTAGCCCTCTAGGATTACTATCCATCTTGTGCACTTCTTTTCAAGTGACACTCCCCAAACCCTAGGTCTAGGCATCCTCTTAGCCCTTCTAAAAGAGCCCTCCATCTTGCTTCCATGGCAAGCAAGCTTGTCATCTAAGCCTCTCTTGTGAATAGGCTTTGGAATCACTTTACATCCTATCATTGATCTATCTTTCCTAGTGATTCTTCTCATACCAGGCTCTTCCCATTGGTGAAAGTTTGTAAAGAAGGGGGAGCTTTAGCTGAGGTGACAATGGCCTATTCTCCATTGTTGCCACTTGACCTAGTAGTTGCTCCATAGGAACCCTTGCTAGTTTGAGTTGTAACAAGCCCGAAGAATGGAGATGAATAAGGGGAAAGAGGGAAAGTGGCAAGTAAGGAATATTATGGACACACCACTTCAATTAGTGCCTCCCCATTAGTGTCCTTTCTAAAATCCTAATGGACTCAAAGGATGTCACATTGGACTAGAGTCAAAGACTAACCCACTAGGTGAAGTGAGGGAACATGAATACAATCAAGATCGGTTAATTATCCAGTTTGCCCCTTGATCCATATTAGTATGCACATAAGTTAATTGAAAGCACATGGTTTTAAAATGGTTAAATTACTTGCTGATGGATGACCCACCTTCCTTCAAGAAGGAATGCCGAATGGGAGAGAGAAATCTGACTAGAGCAAGAAGTAGAGGATCTTGGCATCATGTTATGTGCTGATCATATAGGGCCATTGGCTGGCTGGCTGCCCAAGGACGATACAATTTTCTCCTTAAGGCTTACCCACTTTTGGGTGGGTAACAGGGACAAGACTTATAGTTTGGCAAGTGAGAAATTGTCTTGGCCTGAAATGAGAAGGAATGTCGAAAGTTTGTTTCTACTTGTGGAACTTCACAGATTGCTAAAGGGAGAGAGCAGAACACTTGGTTTTATAAACCCTTCCTTGTGCTGGATAGACTGTGCAGTAATATTTTGATGGACTTCATTTTGGGACTGCCATAAACTTGGAGAGGTAATGACTCTTATCTTTAGAGTAATGGTTAGATTTTTTCAAATAGTTTATTTCCTTCCATGCAAGAAAACCATAGATGCCTGAATGGCACTATAATTGCTGAATTGTTTTTCAAAAAGATTGTATGCTTACTGGGATTGCTGAGGACAATTACTAGTGACCTAGATACTAATTTCTGAGTGACTTTTGGAGTTTATGAAGAAAATGGGACAATAAATTACAATTCATATCTGCATGTCATCCCCATTTTGACAGGCGAATGGAGGTGGTAAATAGAAGTTTTGGTAATTTATTGCAGAGCTTGGCACACACTGAGTTTGCATACCATTCCATCACTAATAGATCTAAAAGTGATTCTTCTTTTCTAATTAGTTATGGGCCAATTCCAAAAGGACTAGTGGTCTGACTTCAATTATCCATGAGAATGCCTATTAACAGTAATGCCGAGAGTTTTAGAAACACATTCATGTGGTGCGCTAGGTAGTAAGGGACAGATTGGTGTCCATGAATTAATAGTACAAATAGAGATCTGAGTTGTATGGAAGGAAAAACCTTTTTCAAGAAGGGGAGTGGTTTATGGCAGTGTTGTGAAAATCGCGATTTAATCGCGCGTTTTTCAAAAAATCGCGATTTTTTCCCTTTGGCGATTAAATCGCGCTTTTTAAGGGAAAAAATCGCGGAAAATTTTTTTTACCCGATTTTTTGAAAAAAGCGCGATTTTTTCAGTAAAAATCGCGGGGTCGGGCGGCAACGGGTTTATATGAAAAAAAATTAGAATTTCATTTTGCCCATTTGGACAACGCGCGGGTTAGGAAGAGCACTGAGCTGGAGAGAGGGTTTGGAGGGCGATTTCGCCGATTCAAAGGGTCTACGCTCACCATTTCGAGAGGAGATCGCCATTTTCACCGTAGAAATGGTATGTAGGTTGATTT
>APFE030373943.1:123903-137358 GCA_000404065.3 Pinus taeda
AAAAAAATGAATATTTTTGTTCCAAACGCTTTTTTCCCGCTTTTTTCCGCTTTTTTCCCGATTTTTCCGATTTTTTCATTTTTTTCCCCGCGCCGATTAAATCCCGCTCGCGCTTTTCACAACATTGGTTTATGGTGCACTTGTGAAATGGCGGGTACCTTTGAGGTACTTACGACAAGCTCAATCCTAACAAAATTGGCCCATCAACTCTCAAGAAGGATTAATGTTAATGCTTATATGGTGGAGTTGCCTAAATGTTTGGATAGCAGGGCCATTTGTTGAAATTTGATGACTAAAAAAGTTTCCAACAATCCCAACCTGGTTTTAATTTCACCTTATCACTCCCATTCAGTTAAATGCCCCTTCCCATAAACATACATTCAACATATAGAATTCTAGAAATGAAATTTTCAGATTAAAACACATGGCACTGTCAACACACGCTGAAAATAAATATGGACATAACCAGACCAGCAACACACATAAAAATACACAGATTTTTGGTCAACTTAGGCCCAAGCAAAACCCCTTCAATCTTCTCCGGGGAAAACTTGTTAGCGAGCTCTTCAAATTTATTTATCTTTCAAGTTCAGGAAAAATACATTTGCAGACAAAACAAAACAACAAAATACAACTTATCTTTTCAGCTCAAAACTCCTTGAAAATCATGCCCACTTTGCCTCGATTTCCATGCGTACTTGAAGTTGAAAATATGTACTATATGTATACGACTGTATAGACTGTCCGTATGGACAGTATGGATTTGCGTACTGCTGTACGGATTGTACGATTTTTTTCAAGAACTTCTCTCAAATAGCGTGTAGCTCATAGCATTCAATGCTGTTCATACTGTACCTTCTGTTGTCTTCTAAGCCTTGATTTCCATGCCCAACTTTGCCTAGAAATCACTTTTTCAGCCTGCAACAAATTTCTCCTTCAGAACTTTTCTCCAGCTCTCAGCCTCCTTTCTCCAATCTGCTCATGAAAAATGAATGCAGTCTCTCTTTTCTTTTCCCCCTTTTGTTTCCCTAAATGACTTTTGGGCGACCCTAAGATCTAATGGCTCAAATTCATTTTGATCAAGGGATGAGAATAAATGTGCATTTAATTCTCACTTTCTATTTTATAACTTACCCATTAAATAAAGTAACCACATTGTACATTATGTCTAAAGTCACTTTTCACTTTATAATTTAACATTGACTTTAGCACTTACAAAGTCACTATCACTTTATAAAGTCACACTTAGGAAAAGAATTATTTTGGACACTTTTCCCTAGGTAGAGACTAACCCATGGGAAAGCACTTGTCCAAGGTACATTAAAAATCAACTCTCCCTCTTATCGAGGAAAGTGTCTGTCACCCCACCCATGTTGTCCCTGAAATGGACATGCTTGCCTCTTGGCAAGGACTTTGTGAAAACATCAAGCTCCTCTATTGATATATACTCTAGCTTCATCGCCCTCTTTTGAACATAGTCCCTGATGAAATGATATTTGATGTCAGTGTGTTTTGACCTGTCATGAAACATTGGATTCTCCATGAGTTTAATGCAACTCTAATTATCACAGTGAATAACCGTTGGTCTCAACTCCTGATCAAATAGGCCATACAACAACTTGCGAAGCCAAATGGCCTCACAACAACCATATACTCAGTCTCAGAAGAGCTCAAAGAAATTGACTTTTGCTTTTGACTGAACCATGACACAACTGTTGAACCCAATCCAAAGCAACACCCTGAAGTGCTTTTCCTGTAAGAAGCACAACCTGCCCAATCTGAATCTGTGTAACTTGCCAACCTTACTCCATCTCTCCGCTTATAGTCTAGACCATAATCAACAGTCCCCTGCATGTAGCGAATAATGTTCTTTGTAGCTACCGAGTGCACCTTCCTGGGGTCAACCATGAACTGGCTAAGTGTGTTCACTGTAAAGCATATATCTGGCCTAGTGTTGACCAGATACATCAAGGACCCAATAAGATGCCTATACAATGTGGGATCAACCAAACTAGAATCTGAAGCATGAAGCTTCTTCCAGTTGGTGATCATAGGTGTAGACATGCATCTACAGTCTTCCATGTGAAATCTGCTCAACACATCCACAACATACCGCCCCTGCCCGAGAAAGATATGCCCCTCCTCCTGCCACAACTCAAGCCCCAAAAAGTAATGCATCAACGCAATGTCCTTCATCTCGAGCTCCATAGCAAGATCCTCCTTGCAACCACTAATCAGTCTCTCTGCCCCAGTAATGAACAAGTCATCAACATACAACACAAGAATGAACAGATCATCCCCTACAACAATGTAGTATAGATTCAGATCCGCATCACTCTTCATGAAACCCATCTGTAGCAAGTATCAATCCTCGAATAGCAAGCTCTCAGAGCTTGCTTAAGTGCGTAGAGTGCTTGCCTCAACCGACATACATGGGTCTCCCGCCCAAGTACCTCAAAGCCCTATGGTTGCTCAACATACACCCCCTCCTTTATAACTCCGTTTAGAAATGCGGTCTTCACATCCATTTGATGGATCTGCGAACCCATTTTTACAGCAATAGAACTAAGGGACTAGATAGAAGTGTACCGAGCTACGGGAGCGAAGGTCTCATCATAGTCAACTCCCTCTATCTGTGAGAACCCTCTAGCCACAAACCTTGCCTTGAACTTCTCAATGCTGCCATCCGCAACATGCTTGATCTTGTAGAGCCACTTGGAAGTCACAACTGACTTGCCCTCAAGCCTAGGCAGCACTTCCCAGACATTGTTCTTAATGATAGAGGCATACTCCTCCACCATAGCCTCTCTCCATACCCTCCTGATTTGCAACCTCCTCATAGCTAGTAGGCTCAGAGTCAACAATGCTGGTAGCCTTGGCTACATAACTGCAAAACCACTCTGGTGGCACACTCTCCTTGTTCCCCCTCTTTGGAGGACCAACAGACTTTACTTCCTTCAAGGTGTCTTGAAGCCACTTAGGCCTCCTCTTCCCTGAAGAAGCTTCCCATAGGGAACCTCATCCTATGCACCCCAGTCTGGTGAACTCGAAGGTCTGCCAACTGACCTTGGTGTGCTTGTACCAACACCTGTCCTCGAAGAACCTGTACTGACACCTGTGCCTGTGTCAGCTGAAGTGCCATGTGAACTCTGTCCCAGTGGACTTCCTAAAGAAGTGCTCGGTGAACTCGCCACTGGTGCCCCAGATGTCACTGACACTGAAGTACCTCTTGTACTAGTCGATCCAGAACCTTGAGGTCCTGCTCCCTGTACCTGACCTCCCTGCTGAGGAGAAGTCTGTGACTCTCTCATCATACTCCCGTGATCTCTGATAGGCCCTCTCCTCCTCGAACTTCACATCCCTCCTAATCACCACTCTTTGTTTAGAAGGAATGAATATTCAATAGGCCTTCGAAGTTTCACTGTAACCCATAAAGATACCCTTCTTTGCCATGGGTTCCAGCTACGTCCTTTGCACCTTGGGGATATAAGAATATGTGAGACATCCAAAGATACAAAGATGTGCCACATGAGGCTTCTCTCTAGTGAAAGCCTCCTCCGGAGTCATATTCCCCAATACTCTGTGAGGACTCCTGTTTTGAAGATAAACAACAATATTGCAGGCCTTGTGAAAATTTTATCTCTCCAACAACTGATTTATTTTACTTACTTATTTCCCAATAAATTATTTATGAAATCCTTCAGTAAACATTAAAATAAATTCTGCTGCAGACATCACACCATAATATAGAAATAAACACATGCTCAAGAATCAACACATCGACACAAATATCTTGGACAACAGTCCTTGAAAAAACCTAATGTGGGAAAACCGGTGTAGCAAGGGAGGATTTTATTATTCAGCAATTCTTCAGTACAATTGGGTGCCAAACTGGCTTACCCAGCAAAGAGAAAATTCTCTAGCACTTCTCCCAGTCTCAGTGTCAGGCTAGTTGACCTTTGCATAGCTCCCAGACCCTCTGTGTCAGCTCCTGCCTCTTTGCGTAAGCATTGGGCCTCTTCGCGTCACCCACGTAGGCCCTCTAGTGACCGCGCAGTTTGTTGCCTCTGCGTTTGCGTCTCCAACCTCTGCATTGGTCTTCTAGTGCTGTTCCCAACTCTTTGTTCCGTACTTGCTGCCTCCTGCTGCTTTCCAAACCATTAGTTCGAATTTCTCAGCTAACCTTGTTCTAGAAATCGAACTGATTGGTCTCCCTCAGTGTATCATCCAATTGACCCTCAAGCCTCCTCTTATACTTTTTTTCGTTGGTCCTTCAACGGCCGGATTAAATCTTTAATCGACGGCTAAGATTAGATTTGGCTTGATCCATGACTTTTGGAACCTTCTAACCTAGTTTTATATTAATACTCATTAATATTTTATTTTTCCTAAGTTTAGACTTAGGAACTCCATTAAAAATATTAATTATTTTAATATCTCTCAAACCGGGTACAATCTATCCAAACCATTTCTGGGTCTTGGAGATCACATGCGTTTTAGCCTCTCCACCAATTTTCATGTCTAGAGCACCTTTGATGCTACCCCAAATCAACGCTCCCTCTTAGCGAGGACTGTGCTCTAGTAATACCCCTCACTGAGCATCACACTGATTATCCGGCACCGGTACCTATGCTGATGTTAGGCCTCCTCGCCCAACATCCTCTGCATTGCTGCCCATGGTTCTGACACTACCACTATTGCATTCGTAAGACAACTCCCTTTGCATTCGTGCTGCTGCTAGTCCATCCTCCCAGCACTGCATCTGCACTACAACTTCCTCTGCATTCGTGCTACTACTAGTCCTTTCCCAACACTGCATCCTCTTCTCATCACGCTGCATCGTGCTACTGCTGATTGCTATTGCACTGCAACATCACCTCCCATTTCTACTACTGAAATGGATTCTCTATCATCCCCATTTTTTCCTTGAAGTAATCAAACTTTGTTCTTCCATGGGCCTTGGTGAAGACGTTTGCCACCTGTTCTCCTGTAGGGGTGTAGCTCAACTATACAACTCCTCGTTGGACACAATCTTTGACGAAGTGACACCGGATATCAATATGCTTTGACTGATCATGAAACACTAGATTCTCAGAGAGCTTGATGCAACTCTGATTATCGCACATGATCTTAGTCGCTTCCATCTTTCTTCTGAATAGGATCACAAGCAGTTTTCTAAGCTATATGGCCTCACACGAAGCTGTGCTTGCAGCCATATATTCTGCATTAGCTGAGCTTAGAGCCACGTTTTTCTGTTTCCTACTGCACCAGGAGGTCATTCCTGATTCAATGTTGAAACAGTGCCCAAAGATACTTTTCCAATCCACTGAACTTCTTGCCCAATCGACATTAGTAAATCCACTCAATTTGATATTCTTACTCTTGGTGTACAAGAGTCCATAATTTGCTGTTCCTTGCAAATACTTGAGAAAATGTTTCGCTGCTGCCCAGTGCGCCCTCTTCGACTCCACCATGAACTGATTGAGGGTGTTGACAGCATAGCAAATGTTTGGCCTGGTATTGACTAGATACATCAGGGACCCTATGAGCTGCCTGTATAAGGTGGGATCAACATCCTTGTCTTCTGATGCATCAATCTTCTACAAGTTGGTGATCATTGGAGTAGCCATGGGTCTACAGTCCTCCATCTTGAATCTCTTCAGGATTTCTGTAGCATATCTCCTTGGCCCAAGGAAGATCTCCCCCTTTTGCTGCCAAACTTCCAACCCCAGGAAATAATGCTTCGTCCCAAATCCTTCATGTCGAATTCCATGGGTAGATTCTTCTTGTAGTCCCCGATGAGCCTAGATGATCTTGTCAGGAAGAGATCACCCGCATATAATACTAAGATTAGAGGCTCATTCTCTACAACTAGATAGTAGAGATTTGGATTTGCGTCTCTCTTGACAAGTCCCATTTTCTGCAAGTAGCCATCGATTCGACCCATACCATGCTCTAGGTGCCTGTTTCAGCCCATACAAGGCCTTTTTCAATCTGCATACATGAGACTTCTTCTCATGTGTCTCAAAGTCCTCTGGTTGTTCAATGTATACTTCTTCTATCACTCCGTTCAGAAATGCTGTTTTGACATCCATCTGACGAATCTTCCACCCCATCTGTGTTGCAAGAGATATCAAGGTTCTAATAGATTCATACTTGGCTATCGGGGCGTAGGTCTCTTCGTAGTCAATTCCTTCCTTCTGAGCATACCACTTAGCCACAAACTTGGCTTTGTATTTCTCAACACTGCCGTCTGTAGCGTATTTGATCTTGTAGATCCATCTCGAACCTACCACTGATATGTCTTGAGGCCTTGGCACTACCTCCCAGACGTTGTTCACCATTATGGAGTTGTACTCCTCTATCATTGCATTCAGCCAAACCTGATGTTGGGCTGCTTCCTGAAAACTGGTAGGCTCCCCATCTTGAGCTACTAATGCCTGATATCTATCTGGCTGTTTTCGCTCCCTCTTATTGTTCCTTAGCGCACCGATGAAGTCCTCTGCATCTTGCAGAATCTGACGAAGTTATCTGCTCATTCTTCCTCTGCCAGTGGGTGCTTCTGTTAGCTCCTCCTCATCCTGTGATTCTTCCTGACCCAAGGAAGAATTCTTTTCTTTCGTTTGTTGAAGAGGTTTGACGAATGGTTCCTCTTTTGACTACTCCTTGAAAGGCATTTCTTGAGATTTTTTGAAAGCCTTGTCCTTCATGAACTTCACATCTCGTCGAACTACTACCTTCCTGCTTCTTGGAAGATAGATTCTGTATGCCTTAGAGTTCTCGCTATATCCCACTAGATATCTTTTCTCTGCAGCTTGATCCAGTTTCTTCCTCTTTTCCTCGGGTGTGTGGCAATATGATAAGCTTCCAAATATCCTGAAATGACTGACTTCAGGCGTCTTCCCTGTGAAGATTTTCTCTGGATTAATCTTGCCCAATGCCCGATGAGGAGTTCTATTTTGAACATAGACTGCTGTGTTGCATGCTTCTGCCCACAGGAATTTTGGCATATCCTTATCATACATCATGGCCCTAGTTGTTTCTACAATAGTCTCGTTTTTTCTTTCTGCTACTCCATTCTGCTCTGGATTGTAAGGAGCTGTCCACTCTCTTTTGATGCCCTCCTTAGCGCAAAAATCAATGAAGTCCTTATCGACAACTCTCCACCATTATCTGAGCGCAAAACTTTTATTTTCTTTCCAGTTAGATTCTCCACCAGAGCCTTGAACTCTTTGAATCAACAGAAAACCTCGTCCTTGGTTTTCAGAAAATAAATCCAAGTTTTCCTTGAGTGGTCACCAATGAAGGTGAGAAAGTATTCGGCACCACTAAGAGCTTTAGTGGATATGGGTCCACAGATATATGAGTGTAGCAATCCTAGTACACTCTTGGCCTTGTTTTTACTTCTAGGAAATGCTGCTTTGGCATACTTTCCTAGAGCACATCCTCTGCATACATCATCTCGTTTCGTACTAAGTTTCAGAACTCCTGTTATAGTGCTCTTGAGAATTCTTAGAGCCCCATGGTGCAAATGTCCCATTCTTCTGTGCCATAGTTTGTTCAAATCCTTGTCTCCATTACTGTCTATTAGTGCCACTGGTGATTCTCGTTGTAGTCTGTACAACTTGTTACTTTTGATCTTGATCTGCACTTTCTTTTGTAAAAATTTCTCATTTCCCACCCCGGTTTTCAGTTTCACCTTATTTCTCCAAAACAGTTAAATGCCCTTTCCCATGAAACTTATTTCTCCAAAATAGTTAAATGCCCTTTCTCATATCCATACATTCAACAATTGAAAAAATAAAATTTTCTGAAAACACAAATTCTGGAAATTTTACAGAATGCTGGAAAATGCAGAAATAAAAAATCAGCAGGTACAAACAGCCATTAAACACATTTAAACACATTTAAACACAGTGATTTTTGGTCAAGGTGACCCTGGAAAAACCCCCTACAACTCTTGGGGAAAACTAGTTCGAGAGCTCTTTCTTTTTTCTGAAAATACTTTTTACAGTGAGAAATATTCAGCAAAAAATCAACAAGCAAACTTTTACAACTTATCTCGTTTTCTGTGCCTCACAGCAAGCTGGAAAATACTTGCAAACAGCAAAACAAGACAGTAATAAATGCTGTACTGCCTCCTCGATTTTCGTGCCTACTTTTCAACCCTAAATGTTGCTGTACGGACTGCCTAGAGATGCGTGCCAAGCTGCCATAAATACATTGTACAGACCTCGATTTGCATGCAAAAAACTCAGCAATATGCTGTATGGATTTGCCTCGATCTGTGTGCCAAAGTACAACCACTTGCTGTACGACCTTCCTTGGAAAATGTGCCAGCAAACTGCTCCTCGATTTCTGTGCAAACTGTTGTATGGATTTCTAGAAAATCGTGCCAAAATCTGCCTTTCACTGTGTGCTAACTCAGCTGTATGGATTTGCTAAATTGCTGCCTTGGAATGTGTGCCAAGCTGCTGTCTCCTCCTCCCTGTCCAGAAATCTCCCTTGCTCTCTTGCTCTCCTCCTCTCAATTTGCTCATGAAAGAATGAATGACCTTTTCCTCCTTTTCCTCCTTTAATCTAACCCTAAGTGACTTTTGGGTGATCCCTAAATCCAATGGCTGAAATAGATTGAGATCTAGGGCTGAGATTAAATGCTCATTTAAATCTCACTTTCTATTTTTTAATTCACCCCACTTTATTAAAGACCCACTTAGTCATTTATTTCCAAAGTCAATTTTCCTTTCTAATTTTACATTGACTTTATTAAAGTCACTTTAAAATTAGACTTTAGTAATTTTATCACTTAAAGTCACTTTTAAATTAGATTTGACTTTATAAAAATTATAAAGTCACTTTAGGAGAAAAATTAAATTCTTTTGGACACTTTTCCCTAGGCCAAAGATCAAAGCCTTAGGGAACCACCTATCCCCCGGTATCAAATTTCAACATCTTTTTCCAACTCTGTTGTTTGACGTATACTTTCTCCTTGATGAAGAAAACGTCATAGCCTTTGCCTTGAAGTTGTGACACGGAAAGTAAGTTCATCCCTAACACTGGTACACACAGAAAGTAAGTTCATCCCTAATACTGGTACATGCAACACATTGGTAGCATGGAACTGCTCTCCCAATTCTGTTTGAAAAACTGTGGTGCCCCTCCCTACTGGAGTACACTTTGCCTTGTTCCCCATGGTGATCTGAAAGTTCATCTTCTCCTGTCGATAATCTGAGAAACATTCCCGGCTTTCCGTCATATGCCAAGAGGCTCCACTGTCTATATACAGTACCTCTAGTGATGCAGAGCTAGTCACACAAGCCACTTCTTCTTCCAGCTTGGAAGCCAACATAGAGAAATCAAAATAACTTTCTCTTGTGCAATTTTCTGAAAATCTGTGCGAGTCTTCTGACGTAGATGCCTTTGCATCATGGTCTCGCCCCGTAATTGATTTTCCCTTCCTGTCTCTGATTACTTGCTCTGATACCATGTGAAAATTCTTTCTTTGCAACAATTGATGTATTTTACCTACTTATTTCCCAATAAGTTATTTATGAAAATCCTCCAGTAAACATTAAAATTAATTCTGCTATAGATATCCCACCATAATACAGAAACAAACACATGCACAAGAATCAACACATCGACACAGATATTTTGGACAATAGTCCCCGAAAAAACCCAATGTAGGAAAACCAGTGCAACAAGGGAGGATTTTATTATTTAGCAATTTTTTAGTACAACTGGGTGCCAAAATCAGTTGACCTTTGCATAGCTCCCAGACCCTTTGCGTTAGCTCCTGCCTCTCGAGTCTCTACATCAACACTGTGCTTCTCTGCGTCACCCACGCAGGCCCTCCAATGACTACGCAGTTTGCTATCTCTACGTCTGCCTCTTCAACCTCTGTGCTGGTCTTCTGGTGCTGTTCTTGACTCTTTGTTTCATACTTGCTGCCTCTTGTTGCTCTCCAGACCACTAGTTTGAATTTCTCAGCTAACTTCGCTCTAGAAATCAAACTGACTGGTCTCCCTCAGTGTCTCATCCAACTGACCCTCAAGCCTCCTCTTATACTTTTCTCGTTGGTCCTTCAACGAACAAGATTAAATCTCTAATCAACGTTTAAGATTAGATTTGGCTTGATCCATGACTTTTGGAACCTTCTAACCCAGTTTTATATTAATACCCATTAATATTTTATTTTTCCTAAGTTTAGACTTAGGAACTCCATTAAAAATATTAATTATTTTAATATCTCCCAAATCGGGTACAAACCATCCAAACTATTTCTGGGTCTTGGATATCTCATGTGCTTTAGCCTCTCCACCAATTTTCATGGCTAGAGCACATCCGATGCTACCCCAAATCAACAGGCCTCAACCCACAAAATCAAAGGCAACCCCTGATCATGAATCATTGCTGTAGCAGCCCCAACAATAGCTTTGTTCTTCCTTTTAGACACCCCATTTTGTTGGGGGTTGTAAGGAACCGTGAACTCTCTCCTAATGCCCTCCTGTGCATAGAAGTTAGAAAACCCACCATCGGTGTACTCACCACCATTGTCTAACCTCAAGACCCAAATCCTCCTACCTGTTTGCTTTTCCACAAGAGCTCTGAACTCTTTAAAGCGATTGAAGACCTCACCCTTGGTCTTCAGGAAATATATCCAAGTTCTCCTAGAGTAGTCATCAATGAATATAACATAATACTTATAACCACCCAAAGACACATGAGACATATGGCCACTAACATCAGTATGAATCAAGTCTAGTTTACCTGTAGATTTGTTGTCGCTCGTTGGGAATGGTAACTTGGTGTATTTGCCCAATGCACACCCTTTGCAGACCTCATAATGCTTGACACTGAAATCAGGAACTCCAACAGTGATCTCCTTCAATACTCTCAAAATTCCATGATGCATGTGCGCCATCCTCCGGTGCCATAACTCGCACAAGTCTCTACTGTTGGTGGTACTAGTGTGAGTGCTACCAGATGTGCTACTCACCAATGCTCCTGCCAACTGAAAATTGAACCTGTATAGTTTCCTAGAGCGCACTCCAATCACTTTGGCCGAAGTGATGGAAGCTCCCCTGGGATGCATCAATACCTACCCTCGTGAGAGATTGATGTCAAACCCCTTCTCCTCCATAGTAGACACTGAAATCAAGTTCTTTTTCATCCACGAAACATATCGAACATCCATGACCTTCAAAGGAGGCAAAGACTCCCTCTCAAAGGTCACAGTCCCCACACCAATAGTTATCACAGTGCGGTCATCTCTCGGTACAATCTCAATATCAATTGCCCTCTCAGCAAGCTTTGAAAAGAACTCTCGTGCACCTGCCATATGGAGGGAAGCCCCGCTGTCTATGTACCACACATCGGATGATGTACTCCTACTAGATGTAGAAATAATAAATGCAAAGTTCTGATCAAACTGTGAAGCAAACTGCTCCACCTATGCTGAAGCTGTAGTACTCTTCTTTGTTAAAATTTCTATTTTCCCACCCTGGTTTTCAATTTCTCCTTATTTCTCCCATGTAGTTAAATGCCCTTTCCCATAACCATACATTCAACAAGCTGAAAAAAATAAATTTGTGAAAACACAAATTCTGGAAAATTTACAGAATGCTGGAAATTGCAGAAATAAAAATCAGCAGTAATAAACAGCCATTAAAACACATTAAAACATCGATATTTTTGGTCAATGTGACCCTGGAAAAACCCCCTACAATTCTTGGGGAAAACAGGTTTGAGAGCTCTTCTTTATTTCTGAAAAAAAAGCTTTTTTACAGCAAGAAAATATTCAGCAAAAATCAGCAAGCAAACTTTTACAACTTATCTCAGCCTTGCTGAAAACTGCCCTGCTGAAACTTCGCTGTTGTTACTCCGCTGCTGATACTCCGCAGCTCACTGTCCAGAAATCTCCCTTGCTCTCCTTCTCCCAATCTGCTCATGAAAGAATGAATGATCTTTTCCTCCTTTTCATCCTTTAATATAACTCCAAATGACTTTTGGTTGATTCAAGTGACTTTTGGGTGATCTCTAAATCCAATGGCTGAAATAGATTTAGATCAATCGCTGAGATTAAATGCACATTTAAATCTCACTTTCTATTTTTTAATTCACCCCACTTTAATAAAGACCCACTTAGTCATTTATTTCCAAAGTCACTTTTCCTTTCTAATTTTTCATTGACCTTATAAAAGTCACTTTAAAATTAGACTTAGTAACTTTATCACTTAAAGTCACTTTTAAATTAGATTTTAACTTTATAAAAATTATAAAGTCACTTTTAGGAGAAAAATTAAAATCTTTTGGACACTTTTCCCTAGGCCAAAGATCAAAGCCTAAGGGAACCACCTGTCGTCCGGTACCAAATTTCAACACTCCCTCTTACCGAGGAAGGTGTTCCTTCACCACACCATCTTGTTCTCTGAAGTAAACATGCTTTGCCCTGTTAAGGCTTTGGTAAGAATGTCTGCTACTGCTCATCAGTGAAAATAATACTCAGCTCACAGCTCCCTTCTGAATAGTCTCTGATGAATGAAATCTGATCCCGATATGCTTTGACTATCAGAAATACTTGGATTCTCCGTGAGTTTAATGCACTCTGATTATCACAGTCAAATCACTGAAGGTCTCAACGGCTGACGCAAAATAAGGCCAAACGAAACATCTTGCGAAGCCAGATGGCCTCACAACTATCCAGCTAGAACTGGCTGCCATAACTCTGCTTCTGCTGAACTCAGTGCTACTGACTGCTGCTTCCAGCTGAACCATGACACTACTGCTGAACCCAACCAAAAACAACACCCTGAAGTGCTCTTCCTATCAGAAGCACAACCTGCCCAATCAGAATCAGTGTATCCTACCAATCTCACTCCATCTCCCTGCCTGTAGTCCAAACCATAATCCATTGTCCCCTGCAAGTACCGCAAAATGTGTTTTGCAGCCACCCAGTGAACCTTCCTAGGCTCACACATAAACTGACTCATCGTGTTGACTGCAAAACAGATATCTGGTCTAGTGTTGACCAAATACATCAAGGAACCAATCAGCTGCCTGCACAATGTGGGATCCACCAACTCGGAATCCGAAGCATGAAGCTTCTTCCAGTTGGTGATCATCGGTGTCGACATGGGTCTACAATCCTCCATGTGGAATCTGCTAAGAATGTCCACAATATACTTCCCCTGCCCCAGGAAGAAATGCCCCTCCTCCTGCCACACCTCCAAACCCAAAAAGTAATGCATCAAGCCAATGTCCTTCATCTCAAACTCCGTCGCAAGATCTCTCTTGCAGTGCTCTATCAGTCTCTCTGCACCTGTAATGACCAAGTCATCCACATACAGCACCAGAATGAGAGGCTCCTCACCTATCACAATAAAGTAAAGGTTCGAATCTGCCTCACTCTTTGTGAAACCCATCCCCTGAAAATAAGTGTCTATCCTGGAGTAC